>JAMKCH010020995.1:0-33754 GCA_023653785.1 Ophioderma brevispina
TGCAAGACCACAGTCCTGTCCAAAGCAAGAGTTAGGCCTCAATGCAGTAATCTGTAAACACTCTGCTTGAATGTAGAATGAACCCTACACAACCCCCATTATTTCTTGCTATTAATACCCATGGGTGGGTTAAGTAAACCAAGTTGTTTTGTAAAAATGTGCAGGAGATCATGATCGATGTAGTCTATACCAAATCCATGGAACGAATCGTCGTTATTACTATGAAATAACCACGATTCGCACTTCAGAGACAAAAGTATAGTTATCTTAGTCTCAATCACATGGAAATCGGGAAGTAGGACCCATAGCTATACCATTTTGGGCCAAAAAAGTGACCCATAGCTATAACAGAGATGCAAATTTTGGGCCAAATATAAACCACATTTTTTCCTCAAACTTTTGACATTTTAAGCAAATTTGGACAATTTTTACTTCAGATTGAGGACATTTGACTGATTTTCCAACAACCTTTAGAAAATTTGGCTTCCGATTGAGAAAATTTGACTAATTTTCAAACAAATTTGAGACAATTTTGAAAAACGACCCATTGCCATACCAAAATTGGCATGAAAAAATGGGTCATTGATATACCAGAAGGCTAAAAATGAAACTGATGTCTGTGGCAAGTCACCCTATGGTCATTTGTGTTGAGAAATTAAAACCCATTTGTATGTAAACAAAATTGTGTTACACAGTTTGTAAAAATGTGCAAGACAAAATTGCGATTCTCTTTATTTGTATGATGCTTTATCCTTTCCAACCATAGCCCCTGAATAGTCTATAGTCTAAAGCAAGATCAAGTTACAGTCATCCCTACCCAACCCCAATCATAGCTGCTATTAATGCCCATGGTTAACTGAATTGTGTTACACAGTAAAAATGTTCCAGACGAAATTGCGATTTTCTCCATAAAAATGTGCCAGAACATGGAAACATTGTTGCTGACGTCACTTAGCTAACATTAATAGATGTTATATTTTTGTTTAACTAATACATTCACATAATCTTTAAGTGTTATAAACAACACTGTTATCTCAATTTAGCTTTTTTCTTTGACATAACCTGATTTCATTATTTCCCTGGTCTTAGTGTATAGAGTGTATGCAATAAACAAGTCAAGATAATAATTATAACCACTTTGGCATGCCATACAGGAGGACAAACATCCACTTGCTGAGGTATAAGTCCCCTGAGGTGTAGGTCCCGATTCCACAATTATCATGTGTTATAATGGTTCATCACCACATTATCATTACATTATCCTGGGAAATTCTGCCACAGACCTCTTGGAGAAAATGTGAAGATTGATGGGTTCATTCATAGATGTATGTTGTATTGCATATGCCCTCGAAGTATATATAGCACATCTATATTACTGAAATTTTTACATTTTGTGTCCAGAAGTGTGCAGTTTGCATTTTAGCTGGAAGGTGTCATTTTAAAGACTCAGAAAGTCGTTTTGATGCCAAAAGACCACCAAGACGGTTGAAATGTTGAACTAATTTAAAGTGACAGGAGGAGATTTTTTTAGGATACGAATTTCTCTCAAATTTGTACAGAATCGATTGTAGACCACCTAAAGCACGTTCCGAAGTTTATGGACAACACGTACAAAAGAAAACAGCAAACTTTTGACTATCGTAATTGTCCCTCATAGACCACCGTGTTTTGAACTTTCTGTCGTGCACGACAGGAAAGTTACTCAATCATCATATGTATTCCATAAAGACGGGCGTATTCGGCATATTATGCACTTAAGGTGTAGATCGAATACATGCAAAGCATTCCAATATGCAAAAAATACGGGTTCGTTCGAAAAAAAATGGGGCGGCTTTTTCTGGAATCTCTCAGTCTCTTTAAACTCTGGCCGTATTGCCAAATAGTCCAACAAATGATGATTACTTGTTACAGAACATGAATTCAAAATCATACACTAAAGCTTTTGATTTTTGTTCATGAATGTGGACACTGGCAGTATGGAGATTGAAAACACACCCACACACAAATTCAAACACACACACAACACAACCCACACAAAAAACCACACACAAATCCCACAAAAGGCCGGCAAAAGGTCCACTTTTTGTTGATTTTGGCCGTGATTTTTGTCCATAAATGGTCCAAGAGTTTAGAGAAGTTTGACAAGAAAGTCCACTTTTTAGTGACGAGATTGTTCAAAAAAGGACCATTTTCCCATTTTAAGGGTGTTAGTTCTGCTCTTTTTTACCAAAAAGTCCAACCAATTTTCAAAGTCCCAACCAACCCTTAAAACAAGGGTTTCAAAAAGTACCGTAAACAAAGTAAAAAGAATTTGATCGGTCTAAAAAGCACCAAATAAAAACGTATGGTAATTGTAAATCCTTCCCTTAATAAGTTTGGCAATATTTGCCCCCTAAGCAAGTAGAAACTTGTTTCTTGGATGGCTTTACGAACAGCTAACATAAATGAGGCCGGAATACGATACGAGCTAGGTAAGTAAAACAAATTATACCCTAATGTAAGTTCAAGTCCCGGTTCACGTGGAAAAAGTACACCCTTTTTCAGATTTAAGGGTTTTTGCGACCCCTTTTAATTACAATACAATAACAAACGGCATTTCATTGATCTAGGCCTTCTCAAAAACAAGGTCACTCAAAGCGCTTTACAAAAAAGGAGTATTACTATTTAGCATAAAACTGGTTCATCTTTTACAATACCTGTTTATACTATGAGATGAGTACTTAACATTCAAACTAGAAAACAGCCTGCATAATTAAATATCAGTGGGCAATAACAAAAAAAACACATTTAAGCACACATTCAACTCTTAGGAAATAGATGAAATTTAGAGCTTTCTTAAAAGTAACAATGGACTTGGCAGTGGCAAAGAGGATGGGCAAAGAGTTCAATAGGCTAGGGGCCGCATTGCTGAAAGGACCCTGTCACCCACTGACTTTTTGTGCGGGAAACAGTGAGGAGCGTCTTGTCATCAGCCAGAACGCAATCATGGCCTGCCAGGAATATACAAGAGAGGTATTCGGACAAGGAAGATGGCAATTGTCCGCGAAATGCCCTTGTAAGTAAGAACAGAAGCTTAAAGACAACTGCGGCTCACTAATTGGGTAGCCAATGAGCTCTTTAAGAGTGGTGAGTGGTGTTGTGGTGGTGTCTTCTCTATCAGATCTGAAAAAAACAGCTGGCTGCTCTATTCTTGCAAAACTGAAGTTTACTCCGATCTCTGGCCCACATTCCATACAAAAGTGAATAGTGGCATAGTCAAGCGAGAAAATCAGTGAACGGACCGGCTGATGCAACTCTCAAATGGGGATAAAGCCGGGGATACGGTAAAATATTGCGAAGGTGAAAGTTAACAGACTTAATGTTGACCTTTACAGTTCAGTCATAGACATTGTCTGTTCAAACACGACACCAAGGTTTTATAATTGCCGAGGACTGGGAATCATCCACTTGTCCAGACACTGATGGTAATTCTTTGAGGCCGATTTGGTTGTGTAATAGGCTGAACATGCGATGAAAAATTCTGTATTTCATCATTCATTTGAGATTGGTTCAGCGCCCCACTCACTGACTTGCATCATACAAAGAGCAGAGAGGTCTTTTGACAGCATTTTTGGCATCACCATCAAATCTTAGGACAAATGTCAAATAGAGCTGTACATCTTCAGCATACATGTGGTAAGCAATATGTGCTTCCGGATGATTGAGGTGATACAGGAGGTGTACAGGATGAAATTAAGAGAGGGGCCCGACACAGAACCCTGAGGAAGACCGAAAGAGATGTGCCTTGTTGAAATTGCATTCCCAAGCGCACAGAAAGAGCGGTTCGCCCGGTAAGACCAATCCACTGTAAGGCATACTTGAATTTTGAAAGTAAAGTATTCACTAACCTATCCAAAAGAAATGGCATGATCAAACAGTATCAAAAGCTGCAGAAAGATCTCGCAGCACAATAGCAACTGCCTAAGTTGTGAATTGATTGAGGGATTATCGGTCTGACACGAAGAAGTGCCGTTTTCAGGGCTTGTGTCGTTTCTGGAAGCTGACTGAAACTATCTCATTTAAGTCATTTGAGACAAGAGATGATCCTTATCTGGGCACTCACTATTTTCGCCATGAACTTAGACCGCAGCTAATATTGGACACAGGGCGATAGTTTTGAGCACCTTGTATAGGGAGGCTTTTTGAGACATGGGTGTGTACACAAGCTTCCGGGCTTAGCTGGGAAAAAAAAAAAAACTGGGAAAACCACCAGTTTTGCGGCATTAGACTTTTAATGATCAGGTTAAGGCTCCGCCAGAGTTGCAACCATTTTCTCCTTAAGTAACACCAAGGAATGGTGTCGAAGGAACATGATTTGATGGAGTTGAAAATCACTTGGTTACCTCTTCAACAGTGACTGAAAAACTCATGGCATTTGAACGGGTCTCATCAAGTAATGTCCCACTTGGATCATTCATGAGAGACCTGGAGAATTATCAAGGTACGTCTGTTTTGTAGACCTTGTCGCTGAATTGAAAAACCTGGCAAATGAGCTACTTAGTTCAGTAGCTGAATTACAGTTAGAAGTTGTGGTTTGGGGTTCAGAAGCTTAGTCAGAGTAGCAAAACATGGTTTTGTGGTTAGCATTTGCTAATTGTTCTCTGTAATAAACCCCTTAGCATGAGAATGCGTTAACAGTCACTGCTGAATGTACATTGTATGCTTCCAGATCGACACTATTTCTAGTTTTTTAACCATTTTCTCTCTCAACGTCTGTTTTTGTTGTTTGTTTTGCGTCAGTTCTGGCATCATCACGATATCTTATTAACCAAGGTGATCGTGTGATCGTGGTCTAATAATGCCGGGAAAACGCTTTTCACATTACGTATGCATGTATCATGCACAATCTTGAAAAATACCCCTGTACATTGTTTCTGTTTGTCGCGCATTGATATCCCCCTCCCCTGGGCTCGGATGGAAAGAGTCAATTAAATCATCACACATGTGACTGAGATTGAAAAGGGTAATTATGTATACTAATTTTTGTTCTCTTAGGCAAATCACGTGTTTCACGGTTATAACAAAAGTCATCCATGGATTTGGTTTTATAGGACTACATCAACCATTTTTCTTGCACATTTTCCTTAAAAACAATAGCCATAATGGGGGTTGTGTAGGGTTCCCTATATACATTGGGCAAAAACATGAGGCCTAACTCTTGCTTTGAAAGGACTGGGGTATGTAATAATGGCAAATGTATGCATGTTATTGCTCTCTAATTAGCGTATTTGCATATAATAAAGAAAACAAAGCTCAATAACAAATAAATTAAAAACCAAATGTCCTTGTGAAATTGCCACATTTTGGTTACCATGGTCGATTAGCTATTAATTGACGATATGTATGACGCTTGACCTTTGGACCCGTGTCAAGGTCAATAAAGGTAACAGAAAAAATGGCAACAGCGTTTTTCTGAATAGTCAGCCCAAGTAGAATACTTGGTATTATTGGTTGACAACAATTAACATGAACTTCATAAAATCACTCTTCTGGGAGGAACATAGGCCCCTTCGTCCCCTCCGACCCCCTACCCCCCACTATATATTTCTTTTAAAAATTACACAGTATGATTTAGCATGTACATAAGCATATTAAAGATGAACTGTTGAGGACTCATAGACATAATCTTCAGAAATCTTGGCGTGCCACCAAATGTATCAACCGACTGAAGATATTGCATGAGATATGCTGATGCAATTGCAAATAATTTCAATGAACTTCCTCGTTGAAATTGGAATAAGCTGGTTAATAAAATCAATTCCAAGCACCGCTTCAGTGCTTTACTATCCTCTCCCGATGGTAAATCAATTTCTTCTTATGGCCTTCTAGTTAGTGATGTATCGCCTGAAAGAATCATTCTTTGGTTAAACAATTAACAGAATTAACAATGCTCCTGTGTTATCGATTTCTACAGATTCTGATTGTCTGTTGACCACTCTTGATATATTGGAATTTAAACAAGTGCATTTTATATTTTGTATGGTATTCTCTATGATTGGATTATGAGGAGCCAAAAAGAAAACTTTAATCAAAAAGGCTTCTTAAATGAAAGAAGAGCAGCGATTTGCGAATCCGACTAAACATCGAACAAAATCATAAAAATTCGTATTTTGTATTTTTGTTACGGGCATAGATGTACTAAAGTAACCCTGCAAGTGGTTGGCTTGAAAATCCGTGTTTGTATTAAAGATATGGCAGTACTTTTTATCTGATTCATAATTTCTATACGTGCGACGTGCGTATCAAAATTCGATTTGAGATCAAAAAGCCTTCAGTGAGAATATTAGTATCCCAGATTTAGAAGTGTAATATTGTGCACCATGATTGACAGTTTAACCAAACACCCAAATATATGATCTTTGTGTATTCTGTACTGTTTAAACCACATACGCTGGTTAGTGTAGTTTTGAGGTCGTCACCGACGAGGTCGATGAGAGCCAGACGGTATGACAAATTTCCTCAATACGTATTTTTTTCACTATTTTGGTTGTTGTTGTTCCTTACATAAAGTAATATAGGAAAAATATACAAGTTATCTTTGATTTACCAGTTAAAAAAAATGCATTTGCAACATTTTTGGATTCTCCGCATTATCGCTGCTTACTCCTTTAATTCCATTGAGTCAACAAAATAGAAAACCAGGACTCGACGCAATCTTAAACACAACATAATATTAATATCTTTAAAGGGCGATGGCCCCATTTAAGTATCAATGGTTGAATGATTTTAAAAATGTGTTCCAAATTATATATACCAAACATGTATGTACACATATCCACCACAACAAAATAAATCAAATAATGACTAAACAACAGCTAACGGTGACAGCATGGAAAACTAGAAAAAATACAAATATAACTAAAATGAACCTTCCTTAAAAAATGACGTTTGGTCACGTGGGTGACCTTCTGATGGTCACTCACGGGGGCTCTTAACTTGTTTGCCCTCCATAGACAAATAATCAATCAAGTGAAAGTGGAAACATTATTTTGGTTAGGTTTGGACCAAGTTATTGATAATGTAAAAGTAATACAGATTGGTTACGTTGGACCAAAAAACAGCAATTGAGTGGAAAGTAGCAATTTACGGTTTTAGGTCAAAACGTGACCGCAAGAGAATGACCCAAAACATATAGCCTTCACTCACCTCATACCAGTTCGTGACCATAAACATAGGATTTCACCCTTTGTAGAGTCAGAATTAAGAATAACACTGCCCTGCTAATCAAGCATTTAATGCTTCGACTAAATCCTAATCAAAATCATACTGGCCTTACAAGAATCAACAGCGCACGAACACACTTTTACCGGACACTCAAACAAATTAATAAAGGAGTCTAGGTTTGCCAACGGGCACCGCTACTCCAGTGCCATACACACGCAAAGAAGAATCCTCAACCCCCAACAAAACGAGGCACGTCGTGCTATTTACGAGCCGTCACACCACCTGCCCAGCATAATGCATGTCGGTGATCATTCCACCAATTATGCACGGGGTCGTGCAGTACAATCAGGAAAATTCCGATGGCGCGTGCCCCTCGCGAGTATGACACCCGACCCTGTCCAACGGCCGCACCACCCCCCCAATGCACCATGCCCATACTAAACACGAACGACCCTAGCGCAACCACTTCCGCTGCATACCACAGCCACCACAAACAAATATACTCTAACTCCGCACCACGACACCCCCAATGGCCCCAATGGCAAGATCCCCACCCGCACCCAGTCACCCCCTGGCTTGGCGTTTGGCCCTGTAGTGTATGGTCGTTTTTCCCCGGTTCCGTATTAACACGAACTCATTTTCATTACAGACAAGATAATGCCTCGTGTTTCTGTGCGATATATAACTGCCGCTACACTCTCCCAAGGAGGTAATGACCCTTAAACACCATTACGCAAACGCCCCCCTCATTTAGAACAGATATCCAGGGTGAGTTAATAAAAAACTTTACACTGATTGTGTCCGCCATTTTGAATTTTTAAGTAGTAATCCATAATATATCTAAACATAGTAGTATCATCTGAAAGCTGTATTTATCTTAAATTGCTGCAAAGACATTCACATCGGTTAGGTATTATAGAACCGAGCTACAGTTCGGTTTGAAATCAAGCTTTTTGATCAAGTTTTGGGAGGGCGGGCCTAGCGGTTAGGGTGATTGCCTGTGGCACAGATTTACCAAAAAAATCTTTCGTTTCGAATCACGTCGGGTCACCTTGCTGGGATTTATTCGGGTGCTCAATTCTGGATTTAAATCTGTATACGAGCTATTGATTAATACAGAATACCGCTCTCCTCCATGGTTCACTTGAATTGGGCAAATGAATCAGAACCAACCGTCCTTCGGAGGGGAGTTAAGCGGCGGTCCTGTGTACAGAGGAGTCACAACTGTAAATTGTAAATCGCAGTCAGGGTCGAATAAGAGTAGGGTGTTTTTGTATAAACCCCTGTCTGTTCCCAATCCTCCCCCAGTTTCAAAAAAAGTGGGCCATGTAGGAGCGTGCAGTTCATGGATAAACGCGGCCCGGATCAGCTTATCGGCTTGAATAAATCCTGACACCACCACAAGCAATGATTGGGGACCACGCAAGACGAAGTAGTCGGTTTGAGCTACTTTCCACGGGCCAATTCACATTAAATGAACGGCTTGTTTGTTTAGCGAGGCAACGGGAAAATCTGTGTCCAGAAGAAAATCGGGCACTTATTTGATCTAAAATTAAATTGGCGATATTTAACCCCACAAATTTCACAAAAACTTACCATCCCTCTTCTGAAACATTTCTTTACGTCCTCATCCTCATAACAAAAGTAACTCTGTGGATGTTGATACCTATGGGTAACCCAAATAATGTGAGTACAAGATAAAATGGCAGATGTGTCTGAAAGGAATTTGATGAACTCTAAACATATTTAGCATTCATACAATCACTCTTATTCAAAACACATTACCATAACTGAAAAACATAATTAAGAACCACTCCACTTTAATATGTCAGCTGCCCTGTTTTCAATTTCGTTATAAAACAGAGAAGGCCAACTTATTGGTGTGTGATTCATAAAGTGTTTGAGAAACGGGACAGTTTCGCAAGTTAGAGTCGAATTAAATGAAATTCCATCACTAATATTTGATCTTATTTGATTGAAATGAAAGTGGAAAAATTCGCAAATATAATAGCAGAATGATAGGGAGTGATGATACAATTGAAATTACATATGAACTTGATTTATCTAAATGAATATCAGATGAGAATGAAGTCAGCCCTTGGGTGACTATAGCTTTACTTTCTAAAAGAAATTAGTGATTCCATAAATTGGCCTATTCCTATGCATTTTTGTTTCAACGTGTAAACAAGCAATCAAAATTGTTGAGAGATTCTCCCAAATTATATTATTATTAATTACAAATAAGAAAATGCTGTTACTTAACTGCCTCTACACAAACCCATTTATCCATAGTAGGTAAAATGTATACTATTAGTCTGATTTTTTTTTTTATTCTGTCAGTTAAAGCATATTGTCGGATGTGACAATTCTTGGAGGGAAGGGGATGTGTTGAGATGAAAAACTAAAAAAGCAGTAAATGCTCAACTGTGTTCAACTGAATAGATGCTTTGAAAACCCATTTACATGAACTTTTTGTGTATCGAACATGTCATACCAGAATCAATGGAATAGATTGCAGTACAGGTGAGATTCCTGGGTTTGGAGTCAATCAAAGAACGGATCATGTGTCGTGAACATCGAGACCGGGTGAACTTCTTAAACGTAGAGGAGGATATGTAGGATGGATAGGAGGAGGATTGTAGTTCGTTGTGAGCATATATAGTACTTGGGACAAAATGGATTAGAAACGATTCATGCATTATTATCTGGAACAAAGACGATTATACTGGATTCGCGCTGAAATAGGGACAACCTGTACTTGTTTACGGTGGGAGAGTGTTTGAGGGACGCACAGCTATCAAATTGGCAGCAATCCTAGTCCGAGAGTTCTACTACTTGTGCCTCTACTGTCAATACGATTGCAGTGCGTCTAAACATGGAAGGTCACTGGTTAAAAGAGCGCAGTTTAAACATGGGAAATACTACCTGTATAAGCAGGTGCGCTATTGAATCCTAAATATGGTAACAATGTTTTTTGCGCTGTCCACAAAGGTGATATGGGCCTCATTCATTACTTTTATACGTTACCCAAACTAATACGACTAATACAAATAGTCAGATCCCCACTCATAGATGGTTCAACGTAAGCTAACGTAATTCTTATAGGTGAAGCACGTTGGATAAAATATTTGGAAATGAAAACTCTTGGCCTAAACCCAAAAACGCAAAACCAACTTGTAATTAACGTTGCATAAATTAAACTCTTTAGAGAAATAATCGAGAATTCCGTTGGCAATGGAAATTTAGAAGAGGTGAAGGATCACTCGGGACCTACAGATAAACATACCGTGTATAGTGATCAGTAGGCCTACAAATTCGTTCAATATGGCTCCACGGGATACAATGGAAGATTTGTGAAAAATATCTTAATAAACCTGAGGGCGTTTAATTCCTAAAACACCGTTTTTACAGTGAAGGGAGGATTACGTATAAATCGATTTGCATTAAAACCCTTGACAAGTACAGGAAAACAAAATTAAGTTTTGTACTGGCCGTTTTCCTTTCAGTCCACGTTCTATTGTAGGCAGCGATGCGACTTCTTGGATAGATTAAATGCTTCTCGCTATTTCGCCGAATGGATATGGCCCAAAACTTTTTCCCCAGCTCCTATAGCAGCGCGAATCGAGTATAATGTTAAACGTACCCATTTCCTTAGTGACGTAAAAATAACTTTGGAGGGTAAAATTATTTATTTCTATAATTTTCTTTCTGAAGTCGACCGCTTTCGAGTTTGTTCCAAGGTTACTGTTGGAATTTATTCAGTGCAGTTGCCTTGCACATTGCTCAAGAGAAAAGGGAAATTCGTTAATATGGCCATTAATGATACGCCGCCTTTTGGTATTGTTGCATTGGATTTTATCTGTATGATTGGGTACGTATCGGATACAACCTCCTAGAACAGAATGGAAGTGTCGACAACCCCCCCAAAATCTGTTATGAATTACAGGAATAAAAAAATGTACTTATAGTATGTGAGCATGACGTTTTATTAACAAAGTAAAACAAAGAACAGCGACCTTAATTCTCCATCGATGACGCCAGGTCTCTAACATTTAATAAAGTATGATCCTACACCACAAAAAGTATGTAAGCATGGGAGCTCATAATAAAAAGGAACAATATTTAACTTGACAAAAATAGGTTAAAATGGTTTCAAAACTTAATAAAAGGAGAGTATTTGCTTGACGAGTTTCCCAATATTTTTGCGGATGTGCAGTGTTGGGTGGTATCCGCTACTCGTAGTGCAGTATTGCACCCCAGATGCATAATAGTTACATATATAATCAAAAATGTTTCATGGTTTGTGTTACAAAGTACAGACGAATTTAATCTATGCGCACAACCTAAACAATACAAAAATTATTAAAATAGTTAGAAAATACTAGAGAAACAAGTGAATATAAAGAAAATCTGTTAAAAAGGAGTTATCGGAATTCAACAAAAGTGACAAGTTTACACAAAATCAATGCGTGGTGTATTGGATTAATTATTTTTTATTAACAGAGGGTCAATTGGCTATATCAATGATAGTCGTCATGCATTCGATGAAACTCTCAATACCGTCGAAAAACAAAAATTAACAACGATAACAGTATTCTAATTTCACCTATGACTGAGCAGAAAGAGAAATTGTTAAGGTGATGAATAAATATTAACCCACAACAAAAGGCCTGAGCATGATAGTCTTGTTCGTTGTTATTAAAAACGGGGGCACCTGCAGGCTATGTTACAAAACAAATCGACGATGGCGGACAAGCTCATTCAATGTAGCAACTCAAAAATGTATCAATCTTGATTTCGCAATGAAGCTGCTAACCACAAATGATTTTGAGCGCATGATGTGGTCGGGTCACGGGTGTTCCATGACCCATTTATGACTCGTCTCGTTCGTTATTCAAATATAAAATAGTTAAAATTAACTTCTTATGTTGATCTGCAGTGAAACGGCGTTATGACACTATATTTGGATCCAAATAACCTCATCATTGACTATATAGTTAAAATTGTATATAAATGTCAGCAAAACCTGCTTCATTCATAAATATTCATTAACACCATCACAAAATGTCAAAACAAACTTTCGCCACTGTCTAATTATTAAACACAAGAAAAGAAAGAACGCCCTTTAAAAAAAATGTGGTACTCATAAATTACTTATACTACAGTGACAGAAACAAAATCACGAAAGATGTAAAAAGTACTGGTATAACTGTTGTATACATATGCCATAAGAATGTTGGCATGTAGATTATTCCAATCAAGATTTCGAATCGCCTGCCTATTAGAAAAAGATCTACACGATGTTGCACGCGATTGGAGTGTAAAAAAAAAAAATTCATGTCCCGTCTAGTTAAAAAAAATATCTAATACAGAGCTTGAAAAGAAAAGAAAAAGAACACTTGATGGCATTTTGACTCGCTCTCAGAAATATGAAACCCTTTGGAAATCAACTCTTCATTGAAAAAAAAATATATATCAAGTCTAGAGAGAACGGAAGGATTTTTTGGAATGCCTAGTATAAGAATAACATTGGTGTTCCATTCCAGGCACCCAATCAATCTAATGGATTTCATCCATAAGGGACATCAGCCGCTTACACGAATATCATTGTATGAGTCCGAGCGAGAGCCAAGAGTCCACTGGCCAAGGGCAACATGCACATCATCCAGCACTTATCAGCAATGAGTTAAAATTGGCAAATTTAGAGAAAGCCTAAAAAAAATTATATCATTTTATTAGGACCATACGATTTAAAGACACTATCAGTGATCCACCAGAAAGAGTAAATATTCTGGAAATTTGGAAGAATAGCCTCAAAATGAAGAATAAGTCTGTAAAATTCTCATTAAGTTGTACAAAAGATGTACAAATGTTACCGGGAACAATGGTATTTCACCTTCTCTTGGAATATTAGCCATTTCTCTGGATGCAAACAACCAAATCGAATGCTGGTAACGGTATTTCAAAAAGTGAATTTACGTCACTATTTTCATTTTTGCAACAAAAACGCCAACAAGGGAGCTTTGCTTGCACATTTTGGACACCTTTAGAGGAAAACTCCAAAACTCATCTTGTATTTAAGCCCAATTAAAGACACTATCAGTGAAATATTTGCAATATTTCCAAGAATCAGCTAAAGTGAAGGATAAGTCTGTAGAATTTTCATTAAGTTGACCAAAAGATGTACAAAGGACCGGTAAACTGTGTTCTACATAATGCCATATAATGTTGGTGTAATTATTCTAAATGAAGAATTTCCACAATTGCGTGCCTCTTAGATATATCACAAAAAATCTACACGAGGTATAGACGTTAGGAACACCATGGAGTGTGTAACAAATAATGCCTGTCACATTATAAATAGCTAAACCGTGCTTGAAACCCAAAGAAAAAACACTCTTGATGCATTTCACTCGTCTTTAAAGCGGCACTGGCAACATTTTCACAAAATATGAAAATTTCATCAATGTGCTCTCAAATGATAGTCCAGGCATGGAAGAGTAGAGATACATTTTACACATTAAAAATAACATACTCAGAAACAGGTAGGGACGTAATTAAAGAGTAAAGAACATCCAAAGTAATTGTAGGCTAAACTTTTTAAGTTTCCATAACTTTAATCAACAAATGTGTATATTACATGAATATCTAGACTCGTACTCATTGAGGTTAAATCCACAAAGGTCACACACCGGTCATACAGGGTACATGCCTGGTAAACATGCATACGGTATGCGTTTTCTTGTGTTAAACGCCATCGTCGTCTGCTGAAATTAATGTCGCCGGCGACAGTAATATAAAATCGTTCTGTGTACCTATGATAAGGAAGCTGAATTGCATCTTAATCATTTCAGGTGAGGGCTAATGTCGGGGCTAATGTATATAAAGCTTTACAACAATGCAAAAATATCGATTTTTGAAAAAATCTTGAGAGGGAGCGACCACTATTGTTTCCGAAATGTGCCAGTGTCTCTAGAAGCAAGAGGGATGGGATTGTGAAACCCACGCAATCCTTTTTTTTTTTAATTTAACAAAACGCTCTTTTGGAAATAAGAAATGTTAAAAATAGAAAGGGAAGATACAACGCTGTATCATCGATTACCCAGGATGACATCTTGATATGACGGGCCGGTTGGGTTCTATTGAAAAATAATATAAAAGGCTGATGAGGAAAGTTACTTTAAATCACAAAAAGGTTGTCAGAATCCTTTAGATCCAGTGGTATAGATTATTATGTAACAATAGTAACTGGACAACAAATAGGTTTAAAATGGTTTCAAAACTAATAAAAAAGAGAGATTTGATTGACGAGTTTCCCCATATTTTTGGTATTGTGCAGGTGGGTGTATACGCTACTCGTATTGCAGTATTCAAACTCCAGATGCATAATAGTTACATAAATTAATCAAAAATTGTACATGGTTTGTGTTACAATTACAGACGAATTATCTATGCTCACAAACTAAACAAATACAAAATTTTTTAAAAATTTAGCACAATACTAGAGAACAAGCTGAATAAAAGACATTGGGAAAGAGTTATCGGAATTTCAACAAAGTGACAACGTTACACAAATCCAATTGGGTTTGCTATGGATTTAATTATTTGTTCATAAAATAGGGTTCAAATCTGGCTAAATCAATTGATAGTCGTCCTGGCATCGATTAACTATCATTTACCTGTCGAAAAAACAAAAATTAACAAACGATAACAGTTTTTAATTCACCTATGACTGAGCAGAAATTGTTAAGGTGATGAAATAAAATCAACCAAACAAAAAAGCCTGGGATGTAGTTTGTCGTTGTTATTAAAACTTGGGCACTGCTAGTGACACAACATCAGACGCTGGCGGCCAAGCCTCATTCAAGTAAAAACTCACAAAATGTATCAATTTGATTTCAGCAATGAAAGCTGCTAACCACCAAATCGATTTGAGCGCATTGAGTACTGTGGTTCGGTCACGGTGTTTCCTTGACCCATTTATGACCTTCGTCCTGTTCGTTATCAAATATGTAAAGATTTCATAAAATTAACTTTATGTTGATTCTTCAGCTGGAAACGCGTTATTCCACTTATATTGACCATATAACCTCATATTAATATAGTTAAGAACGTTGTAAATGTCAGCAAAACCTGCTTCTCATAAATTCATTAACACCATCACACAATGTCAAAAACAAATTTCGCCACTGTCTCTATTATAAACACAGAAAATAAAGACCCGCCCTTTAAAAAAATGCTGTTACTCATAAATACTATACTACAGTGACAGAAAAAAAAATCACGCCGAAGAATTACAAGTATGGTAAACTGTTTCTATACATTCAGTGCCATCGCATTTGGTGTGAATTTCCAAATCAGATTTTCCCAGAATCGCCTCTGCATATTAGAAAAGATCTACACGATGTTTGACGCGATGGAGTGTACAAAAATCAGTGTAACGTCTAGTTTAAAAAATATCTAATACAGAGCTTGAAAGAAAAGAAAAAAGATAACACGGGATGGCATGTGCTCGCTCTCAGAAATAGGAAAACCTTTTTGGAATCAACTCTTCATTTGAAAAAAAAATAATAATCAAGTCTAGAGAGAACGACGATTTTTGGTGCCTAGTATAAGCACATAACATTGGATGTTCATTCAGCACAACATCAATCAACATGAATTTATCCATAAGGGAAATAGCGCTTTACACGAATTATCATGGCTATGAGTCGAGCGAGTAGAGCAAGGTAGGTCCACTTGGCCAAAATAAAATAAAAAAAAGAAAATGGGCAACATTTAATCTCCAGCAATTATCAGCCAATGAGGTAAAATTGGAACATTTAGAGAAAGGACCTAAAAAACAATAAGTATCATCTTTATTCGGACCATTAAGATTACAGACACTATCCAGTGGATGCCGCCCGAAAGAGTAAATATATTGATATTTGGAAGAATTTAAGGAATAGCCTCAAAAGGAAGGAAAGTCTGTAAAATTCTCAGAAGTTGTACAAAGATGTACAAATGTACCGGTGAACAATTGGGATCTCCCGCTCTTAGAATATTAGCCATTTATCTGGACTGAAAAAACCAAATCGAATGCTGTTAAAGCGTATTCAAAAAGTGATATTACGTCACTATTTCCATTTTTGCAACTCCAAACAAGGTCGCTTTTGCCTTGACCATTTTTGGACACCCTTTAGAGAAAACCTCCAAAAATCATCTGTATTAAGCCAAAATAAAGACACTGGTGATACTTTGAAATTCCAGAATAGCATAAAAGTGAAGGATAGTCTGTTGTAGAATTTAATAGTGACAAAAAGATGTACAAAGGACGGTAAACTGTTTTATAATATAAGCATATAGTTGGTGTAATATTATAAATGAAGAATTTCCACAATTGCTGCCTCTTAGATATATCACAAAAAAGTCTTCCCAACCCCGGGGGGGGGGAGGGTATCAGACCGTAGAACACAATGGAGTGTAACAAAACATGCCCCTGTCTACTTTATAAATAGCTAATCCGTCTTGAAACAAAAGAAAAAAACACTTGATGGCATTTTCACTCGTCTTTAAAGCGGAACTGGCACATTTTCAAAAATATGAATGTCACTAACTTTTGCTATCAAATGATTTTAGTCCAGGCCATTGGAAGAGTAGAGATCTATTGTACACATAAAAAAAAACATAATCAGAAGCAAACCAGATAGGGACGTTAAATAAAGAGGTAACAGACATTCAAGGAATTTGTAGGCTAACTTTTAAGTTTCCAAACTTTAATCAACAAAGTTTATATTCCAAGCAATCATTATACTCGGACTCAGTGATGTTAAAATCCAAAAAGGTCACACAACGGGCATACAGGGGCATCGCCATGGTACAATGCTACGGTATGCGTGTTCTGTGTTGTTCCCTTGTTTAAAACGCATTTCCGTCGTCTCTGCTGAATTAATGTCGGCGGGGCGACATTAATTATTAAAATCGTTGTTTACTTATGATAAGGAAGCTGATTTTGCCTTATATGGCAGGTGGGGGAGGGCTAATGTAGGGCTAATGTATATAAAAGCTTTACACCATGCAAAAAATATCGATTTGAAAAATTTGAGAGCGCCATATTTTTCGAATGGCCAGGTCTCTTGAAAGCAAGATGGTTGGTATTGTGATGAAACCCACGCAATCCTTTTTTTTTTTAAAATTAAACAAAACGCCTATTTTGTAAATACCGAAAATGTTAAACAATAGAAAGGGGATAACAACGCTGTATCATCGATTACCCAGGATGACATTCTTGATGATGACCGTGTTGGGTTTCTATGAAAAATTATATAAAAGGATGATGAGGACAAGTTACTTTAAATCACAAAAAGGCTTGTCAGAATCCTTTTTAGATCCAGTGTTATAGAATGTATTATGTACAGATAGAAAGTGCTCGACTTTCTATTCATTTATATTAAACTAAACAATAGCACATCAAATGTAAAGAGAATTATCAATAATAATTATTAATTTTATTATTAATAATTTTGTTGCAATGTGCTGGTAAACAAGGTTTTGCTTTAACAACCCTTGCAAAACCCATACTATATCATTCATTTTGATAGTATTTCGATCATAGTACGCACGGTGGTTCCTCATAATCAAACATTTATTTAACATTAAAAAGAGAAGTTCTACACCCAAAAAATCATCGATAATCAAATATAATTTTAAGGTTATGAATTGTTACAACTTAGAACTTGGCTCATGTCATTTCAAGCATATAACACCGGGCTTGTTACCGAATTTTTTTTAGTATACGATTATTATGCTATATATTAATACACTATACACCAGGCAAGCGATTAACTCAGGTATCACTCGTTCAAGAAAAGTTTAAACCCAATTTAGAAACAAAATCGCCATTGTTACCCATACATGTTAGTGATTTGCAATTTCCTCTCCTGCAGTTATTATTTTCCTTCACAACGACTCCTCTCATTTGTATTTCATCTGGAAAAAAAGTTCTCGTCTGCCCGTCGAATAGACCGTATTCAATATGATACGTCAGCCACCAGACATGTTTGGTGGAACAGATGCAAATACATTTCCGGACTACAACATTAAGCTGTCAATCGTCCCATGTTTAGCGATTGCACAGGGATCCTTGACAGGTGAATGTACTTTTAGACTGGAATGCGTCTGTCTTGTTCCATCCAACATGGCTGCTAGTGTACGGTCTATTTGTAAGTTTAAGAACTGCCTGCCTGACTGTTGCAATTCTTGTTTGAGTCCCGGCTGGGGCGCTAGCAGGAAAGAAATGGAATGTGCCAACTTCCACCAATGGTGGTTGTGATTCCATTAGAACTGTAATTGCATTTGTATTTGCCGCGCACTCCCTGTTCCAGGTGGCTCAACAAGCACACGAAATCAGTAATGCTGGCATTCCTCGAAGCCGACCAAGTGCGGTACTGTTCATTATCCCGTTATCCCGAGTTTCGTTTCTATAATCCGAAGGTTCGTTAGTTTCCGAATAGCGATGTTGCGGCTCCCGTCGCACGGTACTCATAAATAGTATATGCTTCTTTTGAGCGCAAGCAGCTAACTTGAAAAGAAGCCTCTTGTAGAGTACCGTACGACCGGAGCCTCAACATCGCTAATACGGAATTCCTCTACCTAACGAGCGTTATTCCTAAGGTTCGTTAATCCGAACATCGTTTCTTTATCCGAAGGTTTGTTACGAATGCTTGTTTAACCAAAGGTGTGTATTCCGAAGTTTCGGTTATCTGAAGGTTCGTTGATCCGAAAGTGAAATAAAGTTCGTTGATCCGAAAATGAAATAAGCTAAAGGATTTTTTTTGTAAATTTCCGGACAAACGAACCTGATGCTTTTTCGGATAAACGAACCTTCGGATCAGCACCTTCGATTAATAAACCTTCGAAAAAATGAACTCGGATAACAACGAAACCCTCGAAATACGAAATTTCGGATAAAAGAACCTTCCTTCGAATAGCGACCCTTCGGAACAGCGGAACCTTCGGATAAACGAACTCGCATAACGAATTTTCGGATAAAAAAGAACCTTCGAATAGCGACCCTTTCGAACGCGAACTTCGGATAATGTGTAGACCCTAGTGCACTATCCGACGGTGTTTTCCACAGTTGCATATTTAAAAATGTGTATACTTTGGATACTTTTGTGGACTCAAACTCGCTTTGAAAGTTCACTATCATCGAATTGGCAGGGCTTTGTTTGGCAAATCCGGTTTTACGAACTACCAATTGAACACGGGTGTGTACCCTTGGGATATAACTTAAAAATCCACGTTGATGTGATTTTTGAAGTATTATAACGCAGGTGGAAGTTTTTTTCACAAAGTTTTTCATGCACGTACGTCGTACACCTGCAACACAACAGTCCCTCCTCAATACATTTGACTCGTGTTGGAACGTGTTCGTGTGATGCTGACACAATTTCACTAATTGGTACTTCAACAAACTCTGCAAATGCAACTTTATGGTTTTAATACCCATCAACCGAAATTAACTACTATTTGCTAGGACTTGTAGGAGTTTGCTACTACGCCCCATAAAGGACGCTGTTCAAAATTCGGCATATATTCTACAGTCTCGTCAGAACACAGGGGTTATTTTAGGTGGCAATACAACATAAATTAAAACAAGTCTGGCTAACCTCCCGCATAATCTGTATGACCACATTACGCTACTCGTCGGGCATTTTAATTTCTTGTGTAAAGTGGAGCCAAACCAGGAATGTTAAAAGGAAAAAACATTTTGTGTGTGTTTTGAAATTCCTTAAAAAAGGATGAAAATGACTAATTACTGCCATGTATATCCATAAATTAATCTGGCCAGCTTCTGGCGTACAATCAATACTCGGGTTGGAGCAAGTATGTAGTAGTCTAATATTAACACGTATGATTAGAGTATATGATCAGGGTTATAGACCTTGGGTTGGATTAGGTATTGTACTCATCCATAAAACAAGCGATTGTTACAAAAGTGATATCATTTTAGACGGCAGGAAATTAGCTAGTTCATAAAAGGATACAAAAGGGCTCAAATAATTGAGAAATGGGTGGCTTAAACAGTTTCCAAACTTTTTGAGGTGTTTAGATTATGTATGATATTCAACATAAAAGTTAAACATTGAGGGTCCAAAGGCCACATTTGAAAATATAGCCAGGCTATTAGTATACAGGTCAAAATTAATAAGTTCCCCCTGACAAAGGTACATTTTCCGGGAAAAGTTAGGCTCTTTAACCTGTTACAAAAATGTAAAATGTATACTGCAATTTTACACATTTAATATGCAAAAAAAAAAATCACACAACAGTTAATCTTCTTCCTGAAATGACGTCATTTATTAAATTTGATGACGAATTAAAAATGACACTTTCGTGCTTTGGGATTTTACAATAGAGAAAATCCCGGAGAGAAGTACCAAAATGTCTAGTACAACACAGTAATACCACAGACACTTGATTTTGGTGCCAATGGATAGCTATCGTCATCTGCTTTCCATTGCTACCAAAATGAGTACCAACATGCCTAGAATCACATGTCAGCAAAACTGTCAATTTCCATACACAGTGTAGAATAGGGGAACATTCTACACCGTGTACTATGTACCTTTGTCGCGGGGGGGGGGGGGGCTTATCGATTTTGACCTGTTTACATTGGGAGTAACTTTGCAAGAAATTACAATGGGTAGAATTCACCGACAAGTTATAGTTTGTGATGTCACAAAAAACTTGCGGTGAGCAGGAAGATTTTCTGGTTGAATTGCAATCAGGTTTGATTCAGGTTGCAGCTTTTACTTTGATATCAAACATAATACAAAAAAAATAATCTAAGGTTAATTTTCTGGATCTTTCCGTGTCAGCTTTAATTCACGTAGCACATAACGCACTAAGCTAACAATTTTGAGACTCACAAAGATAACCTTTAGAAATCTTGGCGTGCCACTAATGATATCATCTCGATGAAGATACACTATGAGCTAGTAAAATCTCAATTCCCTTGGCACAGTTCAGTAGCTTTCATTCACCAATGTATTTAGAAAATACACCCCCTGGTTTTGGGATATGATATATGATACCCAGATCACATAAGATTAGTTCATTTCAATGTACAAGTACAACCCACTGAACTGTGTCCTTGGTGGATGAGCATATTGTAACTCATAGTGATAGTAGTATCGAAATTACAAACTTTGATTCAATTTGCAAATAATTAAATGAACTTCCTTGTGAAAATTAGATCTAAGCTTGTTAATAAAACAATTTCAAGCACTGCTTCATTGGTTTCCTATCCTCTCCAGATGGCAAATCAATAGTCTTCACACCTGTTTCTTTGAAAGAAATTATAGATATTACAGGCACCTTTAAGATGGCATGACCGCTAGCCAGGGTCGTCAAACAGACCTTCTACCGATATGTCAATCTCTCCTTTTCCACAGGTGTCTTCCCCACCGCTTTACAAATAATCTAAGTGGTGTCGATATTTAAAAATGACTCCCCGCTCTTTCTCCAACTATAAGGCCAACAAAAAACACGTTTGTTACCAGGATTTTAAATAGAAATGGCCCAAAATGGCCAAATGGCAAGTTAAAACAGTTGCAAATCATGTTTGACTGTCAATATTTTAGTTTATAAGACAAAAATATCGATTTGGAATCACTTACATATTTTCTAAAAATGACTTTTTTTTATCTCTGTCTAAAAGAACTGGTAGACTAGGCGAGATTCTCAAAAAGATGCTTAATTAAGGAAGTACAGGCATTTTTTAGTAGAAGCGTTTCAAACAACTTTTCTAGACTGATTTTTTGTGCTGATTACGAAAATACCGGTTGCTTTGCTGAATTTTGAGTGCAACTGGGTCAAAATGTAAAAAAAATCAAAATGGCCGCCAAATGCAACATATTTCATATTTATTTCTTGTAATTAATGCATTTCTACATTCAAAAGTTATCCACCTATTGACTTTTCAGTGATAAATGTTGTATTTTGGTAGCCATTTTGTAAATTTGTGATCCCTTTGCACTCAAAACCAGAAAGTTAACTGCATACCAAAATATAAGTCTAGAAAGTTGTATCAAACACCTATACTAGAACAGGCAGTAAAGTGACTTTTTACAATCCTGGTTTAGACCTATACAATAGGTCTATGGTATTTTAGCGGCCATTTTGAATTTGATCAACATTTACCCCTTGGGCTACAACTTAAGCTGAGAAGTTGATAATAATATACTCACCAATATACTCACCTTTAAGATACAGTATGTTTAATAACACTGAATTATTGTGGGATCGTACGCCTAAAATTAAGTTGTTAATTTTTGAATAATATTTTGGCGGCCATCTTGAATTTGGTCCAATTTTACCCCTTGGGGCTAGATTTTATGATTAATAATTAGTGTTAATACTCAGTTGCAACAGTCTGTGTAGAAGAGTAAGTTTAATGTATGTTAACTGTGGAAAATTGCGAATTTATATCTTTTGACATAATTTTAGTGGTATTTTGGCGGCCATTTTGAATTTCTTGAATTTTGACCCCTTTGCACTCGAAATACAGCAAAGCAACCGGCATTTTCGTGATCAGCATAAAAAATCAGTCTAGAAACAATTTTTCAAATGCTTCTACTAAAAAATGCCTCATGAAGTTTCTTTTCATGAATTTCGTCTTGTCTATAGAGGTAAAGGGGACGGACCTGTGTGCACAGGAACGGAGTGCCCATCTCTCTTTCAAAGCGATTGGGCCAGACTCCACCATATAATGTTGCTGTAGTGGGATCGCCACACCTCTTCTACAGCGAGTCTGCTACCTTCCCAACATTGAAAAATGCCGGTACCCATTTATACACCTGGATAGAGAGGAGTAATTGATGTAAAGCACATTACTCAAGGGCGAAACACATTGGCCACAGCGGGAATCGAACCCATAACCTTTGGCGTGTGGGTCGGGCGTTTATCCACTGGATCACATGTGCCCTCTGTTGATTTTTGTCTAAAAATGCCAATTTTCTCAGTAAATGGCGGCCTACTGGAAACGAACTTGTTTTTTGCTTAATACACCGTCATAAGCCTTTATGTTCTTCCATCCCAGAAAAGTGAAGCGTCTTAGCCGTGTATTTTTCAATCTCCTATACTCTCTTTGAAACCATAATAGCTTCGAGCACCAGAGATCTAAATATTCCTCTAACAATCTAAAATCTTCACAATGTTGGTGTTTTTCGCAATATTTTTAAAGCCTTTGCATTACATTATATTACGTTACATTACACTAAGTACTTCTAGTGTATAATTCCAAAATAACATTCAGTTGGAAGTGCTCTTGGGTATCGGTAAGAAGGTAATATTCCGATAAGTAATTAATAAGTTGACGTTGGACAGCTTTCTCTAGGATTTGGGAAACACCTGGGAGAACGGAAATAGGTCTGTAATTACTGCAATCAGAACGTGTGCCATCTTTGAAAATAGGTGTTACAATGGCAGTTTTCCACTCTGCTGGAATTGTTGCTGTTGCGATAGAAAGATTCATAATATAGGTCAGAGGCTTGGCTATTTGACAAGGGCGTGTCCGTAACCTGACCCATCTGACACACTTTTTTCTGACACACTTATGAATTCAACGGAATAAACCCGGGCTGTATTCCGTAAAGGGTTTCCGAATTCATAAATGTGTCAGAAAATAAGTGTGTCAGATGGATCAGGTTACGGAAAATCCTATTTGACAAGCCCCTGCCATCAGCAAACTAGACTAAGACCATCAATACCTGTGAATTTACCTATGCCAAGCTTCAAAGGCTGTTTACATATATAAACCTCCTAATCAATATTACTTAATTGCATGGCACTGTTTACTTTTGGTTGGGGCAGCCACATTAGGAAACATTGTTGTTTTCAAAATACTTGAGCTAATTTCGGCAAATGGTGACAAATAATTACTGAAGTGGTTGGCAATCATGCATGGGGGTGGGGGGGGATGGGGCCCCCAACACTCTTCGAACTTAATCCTACGCGCGTGAGGAACAGTATTTTAAATGTAAGAATTGCGTATGGTGAAAGTACTATGTTTATTTAGGGGGTGGACTATCAGATGAATAATTTCCCCAGAGCTCTCGGGCGAAACAGTAGGGTAACGCGAAAGTCCAAATTCCAATGCCTTGTCGAGAATCAAATGAGTTATTGCGCTTATAATTGAAGATGTGTGTACTCAGAATGATTTTCTTTTTGTTATCAGGATCCTATATGAGGTGTCGTAACAGACAGTGATAACTTAAAGTATCCAAGTTTGTCTTTATTAGTTGGCTTCAGTATATTATATACTTGTAGCTTTATGTATGTTAGGGACATCTTCCAATTTTTTAATGATCCACTGGCCAACGTCCGGGCCAAGCCGCATTGCTGGTTTCACTTGGGAATTTTTTATTGGTTCTTCAACGACCAGGATTGATTGACATTAGGGGACAATACTTTGCTAAAATATCACTTTGAATTACAATTTGCGCAGTAGTAAACCATGGTGGTAATCTGAAAGGAGGCCTAACTAGAACACTGGGTTTAAACGAGGGTTAGTCATGCATGAGTGGACTTTGTTTTCTTTTAAAAATTATGTAAAGTTAAAATTGTTAAAACGGGTGAGAAAAATTACTCATGGATGGGCCGAAAGGCGGATCCATGAGGATTTTCTCACCCCCATTACAGCACATTTTAGGGAATGTTGGAATGGAAAAAAAAGGGGGTCACTCAGTGTAGGGACTAACCATGGTTGATACAGGTCCTACAATTAGTCGCCCTTTCAGATACCAGCCAGACTAGATGATTTTTAGTATAAGTGTTTTTACCTGTCTTTTGTTTAAGGCCATCACAGTGATTTTATGAAAAACCCATAAAAAATCGGAAAAAAAAAATCAGCATTTTTGCATGTCAGTAAGACGGGTAAGTAGGTATTCTAAACATACCCTACAAAAGTGGTAAGACCATAAGCAACTAATAGGGAAAATTTGGAGATTTAGGTTATAGGTCCATGGGACACTTTTATTCTACACGCCATTTGCTTATGAATATTAGTTTCTTTGAACACTACTGTTTTTTTCCTTACTGTCGAATTTTCAGTTATAAAATTTTAATTCTACAGAATTATACAGACGTATCTCCGCCTTCTAACCTATTACTGCAATTAGTCCATAAGTGCAACATCAGATTTCAGTTCGTTGCACCAATTAGTGATTAATTTTCCCATATATTCACCTTAAATGGGATGCCCCACCCCCTGACTAGGATTAGTATGTTTCCGCCCGAAAAAGCTGCACGTTAAGCGTGTCCTGCCCATTTCAAAATGGCCCGCCATGTTTATGTAAACCGCCATTATAATTTCTATTTTACAGATGAAATTTTATCCACGACTGACACGAAACAAAGTTTTTTAAAAGCCTGAAGGTGCTTAAACATCTGAGGGTCAAAAAATGGGCCGCCCCCGCCGCAAGGAGGCATTTTGTTAATGAACTTAAAATGGCAAAATTGTGAAATAAGAACCCGGGTGGTGATATTTGGGAACTCCAAAACAAAGACTTTCACGGTCATTTATATTTACGTTACAGGCTTGTTTTTTAAAGATGGCGGTGATTATATTCGTCTAGAATACGTAAATCAGGAAGAAGAAAAGCAAGCACCTACTCATCTTTTTCGCACGTTAAAAAACACCACTTTCAGAATTGACCCTAAATCTTTCCAAGATGTAAAAACTATTCAAGTGGGTATTGACTTGTTCATAGAGAGTGCCTTTACTATATCTGGTTACTACTTGGGCCTTATAACGTAGTTTAAACGGGACTCTATAAGAGTTCATAGGAAGACAAACAGCTCATATCAAACCTGATACAATAAATCATACTAAATGAGAGTGCTGGCACTGTAATTTAAGGACTTACTCCGTGACGTCAATAGGTTTCCAGTAATAAAAAAAATTAACAAATATGCTATGAAGAAGTGAAAAAAAAATTGTCCATATATAGGGAGGAAATTTTAAATTATGGTGACTAAGTTTCTTTCGGGCCATCAAGTGCTATCTTTGTTTCTGACTGTACCCACAGGCTCCTTCTTCTCTTATGCCTAGATCAGCCTTCCTTCCCAGCGTCATGTACTAGTGTGAGTGACTGCAATTATCAACGAAGTACGGAGAGAAAATTGGGGAAAATGTTAGCAATAGTTTTCGTTATAGTTCTTATTATTTCGAAAAAGATGTGTTGCAGGGGAGTGTCTCTTGATTTATGTCCCCTGGAGTGGGTATAACCGCAGCCATCATGAGTTATGATAATGTCCGCATTACACCAATGTCAGTAAATTGTTTTGGTGCTCTAAAATATAACGCATTTAAAACAACCATCTATTTGGCAATTTAGTACATTTAACAAAACATGCTCCTACCGGCGGCCATCATGGGGACACTTCATGGTTAAACCCACCTTCAGGAAGATAAAACTTTATCTGTTAGTTTGGATAAAATAAAATTTCTATCAATAATTAAAATACAATAGCAGTTTTCATAAACAATGGTGGCCATGAAATAGGCAGTACGCGCTAATCTGCAAACTGTTCGGGGCGGCACACATACCTAATCTAGTCAGGGGGGACACCCCCGTCAAGGTGATATTATTGGAAAAGTATCACCAGGTGGGTGCAACACTCTCGAATTTTAAGGACCCGTACAATAACTTGGACTTAAGGGACTGATATCTTTCGGTACATCGATGATAGTGTACTCTGTAAAGAGACAATGAAGACATTTCCAAAAGAAGCTCCCAATTTTTTTTCGAACCCGGGATTTGTGCATATGTGGAAATGCTTACCAATGTATTAAGCCAACCCACCTGGAAGTGACTAAGCCTCTGACATACGCCCGTCTTTATGTAATAAGATTGAGGATGTCGTGCACGAAAGAATATCAAAGCATGCTTTTTCATTGGGATGTTAACGATAGCAGGCAAGTTCAAAAAAAGGTTTGCGGTATCTTTTGTTACTTGTTTGTCCAATAACCTTCGAAACGTTTTGGTAGGCGGTCTATAATCGATCCAGTGCACTTTGAGAGAATACTTGTATTTCAAAAAAAAAAAAAAATCTCCTGTCACTTTAACTTATCAAAACACTTTGAAGGAAGAAAAGAAAAGTTCTTAAGGTTTCGAACTGAAAACATTTTCATGGAAATTCTTTTCATGAATGCTTAAATCTATATATCTATCCCAATCCAATTCCCCTTGAGCTGTACGTCCAATACTAACTCAGACTTCATTTGCAGCCAAAAGTGATTTTTGCCGCCCGCTTAGGTATTTTTGTCATGTTTCACGAGGACAAGTTACACCGCCTTTACGTGAGGGAGGTTATTTCATGCTTTGGCCTACCAGCCATAGGTACTGTGCAAATATACATGAACCTCACAAGGTGTTAGACAACAATGAATAGTTGATCAACTGGAAATATCAATTAGTAAATAATTTCAATTTTCTCCTTCATGCATGCCAAACATATAAACCGACACCACATGTGGTTCCAGCCGATGTCTGAAGTTGAATTTAACAACATGCAGTTTATTGAAATTGACTACCTCAAGATAACGGTAGGCTTGATCAGTTAGCGATGGTTTTGTGATTGTTGTTGTTGATTAACTTGATATGCAAGTAAAAAGTTACAAAAGAAATAATCATGGTTTTCCAAATGACGAACACACAATTTCTACATCAAAGGAAATCCTGCGCAAAACCCCCCCAAACCTTTTCCAAAGCCAAAAGATGAACTCTTATTCTTCTCTTGGTCAGGACAATAACCATTTGTTAGAAGAAGTGGAAAACATTTGCGTAAATTGAAAACAGTACTAGCTGTAAATGGCGTACACTGAATGCCCCCAAAGTTAAAAAAAAAATAGCAATATATTCAGGACCTATAAATCTAAAGACAGACTATAGTAAATACTGCAAGTAATTTTATTTTGGACCATGTGACATAGTGTCAATTTAATAGATTTTACAATATGAACCCAATCAGTAAGTTTATTACTCTTGTTGTCATAAAAATATTTTACCTGCTTAATTTATTCGAAATAATGGGAATACGAAATATCGGGAGATCAGGCACTACCTACATTTATACGTCTTAGATCATTTGAGGTCCCATGGTGATAGGCACTGTTGGGACACACAGCAATTTGTTTTGAAAAAACCAATCAAATTTTTTATATAATTGTATACCATTTCCATTCGTGATAGCTAAGCGTCTGATACTTCACCGCTCGAGACTGATTTTCAGAGATTTTGCTAAACACTCTCGCAACCATTAATGTGTCTTGCAAACAAGGGGTTAATCCTTTTGGGAAACGAACTGTACAATACTCCAGCGGTGGCGGCCAAGCTTCAGTCATAGCGCAAAACTGCCGACCGAATCATTGGACGAGCCTGAACATGACCGCTATTTGAAGTCACTGGCGCGTTTATAAAGATCAGTGAGTGGCAGTGGGAAGTTCCCGTACGGAGCCGCGGGCCCGTTTAAAAAGATTGCCTTGCCTTAGTCGGTGGTGCATAATTGTGCTGCAAACTATCATCCAAATGTTTTCAAGACCGGACATGAGAGGAGTGCCACATGCAGGTCAACGAATCATTCTATTCCCGGTGGTGCATGGGCTACCCTTGGGCTACCTGGTACCGGGGCTGGTACTGGTCCGCCGCTATAAATGCGTTACGTCTGCGATTGAACATAGGTCAAGCGACCTCGTTCAAATGGTCCCATTTGTACGTTTATTCATACCAAAAAAATCTTAGACTGGAGTTGATTCTTCAACTCCCACGGATCTTGAGGGAAAACATTGATATCAACATATTTTCGACTTTAGAATATTGTCAAGTTTATGATTACGTGCTAAACCCTATGGGAACGGCAAAAAACGACGCTATCTTGGCCGGCCCCCCCTGCACTGATGTGGGGAAATTGGTTAGGTTTTCAGGTTTCAGGTTCAGGGTTCAGGTTTATTCCATCTAATTACACATGTACAGTAAATAAAATATTGTAAGAAATATAAAATAATGAACTATTAATAGAACAAAAAAGCGATTTGATAAAATCATATACAATTATGCAAGAGGATGTGGATGCCACTTAAAACGCAGGGCGTGTAATAGTGGCACCCATGCTTAAATTTACACATTAAAAAAATACGATGAAACTTAATTGGATAAGGCTTAACTTACCAAATGATAAATACGCGGCACCGGGGAAAATACGGGTGTGACCAAAATTCAATTAATAAGATTGAAAAAAAAATACAAAGAGAAAAATAAACAAAAAGTAAATATAAGAATAGGATAAGTACCCAAATTATAAGACAATTAATCAGTTGCAGAATAAAATCAATGAGCGTTGTTTGCGAATTGCTAAAAAAATCGCTAAGGGATTGTTTTAGACGGTCTTTCAAAGAATTCCATAAAATGGCGCCTTGATCCTAATGGTGGTTTTCACAAGTCTGGGTTTGTTTGTCTAACGTACAAGTCCCTTAGAGGATCGGGTGTCATAGGGATGGACGTCTTTTGGTCAGAAAAAAAATGCATCATCTAAGATATTTGGAGGCAGTAGGGTCCAGGTGGTATTTCAGACATGGAATGTGCAGTCTGGAAGACGTAGATGTCAAAATTTTTAAGCGTATTCATGGAGGAGAAAAGAGGGTCTGTATGGGCTTACCAAAGTGAATTGGTGCATGCCCGTAGCTCTTTTTTTGCATAACAACAGAGAATGAAGGAGAATTATTTTATCAGCCCAGATAATGGGACAGTAGTTGATGTAAGGGAAGACAAGAGTATTATATAATTGGTCAGTGAATCCAGGGGCAGAAAGGGTTTAATTTCTGGATACCGTTATATCTAGAAATTATTTGAGTAACATGTGAAGTGTGCTGATTTACCAAGACATGTCATATCAATTTAAAAGCCTAAATAAATTTAGTGTGTTTTACTTGTTAAAGTTGTTTATTGCGATAATAATTTTTAATATATTTGGTGTAATGGGTTGTGGTTATTCTGAATACCATAAAATTCGTTTTTTTTAATGTTTAGAAGAAAGTTATTATTTAACCAATTAGATATATGGGTTATTCTTTATTGAAAGGTTGCTCAAGTAATTTGGTTTTGTTAGAAATACAGATATTATTGTCCTCCGCGGAAAATAATAAATTGAAGATTAGGAGAGCACTGAGGGAGGTAATTATATAAAGTAGAAATAAAAAGGGGTCCTGAATTGAGCCTTGAGGTCGCCGCAACTGACGACGACGTGATGAGTGGTGTTGGTATAATCAACGAAGTGTTTTCGGTTACCAGGTAATTTCAACCAATATTGGCAGTACCTCTTATACCATATTTGAGTTTATTGAATGAGAAGTTGGTGATCAAGAGTATCGAAGGGTTTGCTGAGATCTAGAAAAATCCCGGCAGTGCAGAGTTTTTGGGTCGAGGGCAGTTAGTAATTATCATAGAGTTATTGATTGCCATGACGGTGGAGTGCTTAGGCCTAAAGCCAAATGGGCAGGCGTGAGGATTTTATGTTTAGCAATAAATGCGATGATTCTGTTATAAATTATTTTTCAAGAAATCTTGGATAAGGATGGAAGGATGGGATATGGCTGTGAATTATTGAAAGTAATGCTATAACCAGTTTTAATAGAGTCGGAAATAACTTGGAGACAACTTTTAATGTGAGGGACAATACGGTGGATATGGACAAGATTGAATATATCCATAATAGGACTAATAATGTGTGGTAAACATCTGTCTTAATAGTTGAGCTAATACCATCGCGCACAGCTATCCTAGGTTTCATTTGTGAGTTAATATCCAACAATTCTTCTTTAGTTGTAGGCGAGAGAATAACTACGGGAGGAAACCGAGATGAACTGCATTGCTAGGATTACCTTGTCAGGCGGGGGTATTTTAAGCAGCCAGTAATGGGACCTATGTTGGTACAAAAGTCATTGAATTGTTAGCGATTTCAACTGGGTCTTAATTCAGGCAATTATAAGGTCAATAAAGTATGGAGGGTGTTTGGGTTTTGTATTTCTACGAGAAGGATTATTTAGGTTTGCCATGTTTGTCATGTTGCTCCTGTGTTGGCATCAGCTCTGCGTGAGATAGTAAGCTTAGCAATGCGCAAGAGATAATTTAAACCTATTGCGATATTGTGTGTATTTTAGTTTATTATCATCATGGTTTGGAGCGATATTTCCTAAATAAGTTATCTTAGTGTGATCGATTTAATTGGCCCAATGTTATCCAGGGTTCCTAGGTGTTTTACGTTTAGATAATTAGGGTTAACAGGACAGTGGAATAATCTATTTGATAATTCTGTTGGAAGGTGTTAAAAGCCGTTTCGGGAGTGTAATTCGTACACATGCTGCCACGTTGTGGATGATAATCATTTTAAACCCTGGATGTGTCGGTTAAGTGGCGTGAATTTGTATTTAGGAAATTATGTTATTACAAGCTAATCTGGCGTTATTATTTGAAGAATTGCTGGAACAAAACAGGGAAAGGGTCTGAGAATATCAGGCACAAAGAGCCCGAAGGAACATTGGCTAAAGTATATTTGTTATGATGTATCAATGTCGGTGGACAGTAGTTTTGTTATCGGGTGGCCTATCAAGGGTAGGGAAAAACCACACTTTGAAAAAATAGATTAAAAACGAAGGTCATGACTTAGGATCAGAGTCATCATCCAGAAGATCGATGTTATAATCGCCATATATAACACGTTTTGGTTTCCATGTTAACTGTATTAAAGACACGGGAAAGCTCGTTATAAAACTCATCAGGTTAACTGAAAATCTGGGCGATAAATATACCAACGATGGTTTTTTATTGCTGGAATTGTTGTTGTCACTTTTTCGATTAAATAGATTCGCAATCAGGGCAATTAATTTGAGGTCGGGTCCTTGTTCATAATCAATTATTGGGATGACTGAAAAGGGAGGCCCGCCTCCTCTTCGTTCTTGACGACTGGCATTAATAACTGGATAACCATCGATGTCACCTACTTAGAATCATAATCATAATTAAACCAAGTTTCGATACAACCAAAAAATAGAATTATGGTCTGATTGCTAAGTAATGGCATTAAAGGGGCGTTAATGTTCCAAGCGTGCTATACATCCAACGGACGACATATCTCCAATAGGGACCTATTTCAACATGTCTCAATCATACTTTAAACCGGTGTGAAAATAATCATAGTCCGGCGGGATCCACATTCCGGCTCCATAACGACAACGGAAAAAGCGTGAAACTAATGTTGCGTGGAAGAGTCACCTGAACGAGTGCCCATCTTCTTGACTGTGTAGCGGCCTATGAGTAACGGTGGACTTAATTACGTTCTACACTGGACTAACGTCCCTCTCCAGAAGCTTTCACCAAGGGGGTTAAACCCTTCAAAAAACCATTCCTGCCGTGCTGGGCGCTGACATTTTGAATATTGCACGGAATTAATTATTAGTTTTGGTGCATGTATACCCCATACTGATCAATTCGTACAAACAATCCGCCAAAATACACATTGTTGGATGTTGGGTTGCGATTGGGTGGTTAAATTATGTCCTACCCATGGCCCACAACGAATGAAATGACATCATCAGTCGTCTTGATTTAAATACCCCGCCTCAATGATACATCTTTTCACCTAAACGCGCGCAGTGCTTAAATGAGAAAAAGAGTATCTGCGCACACTGATCCAGGTACACTATTATGACACCCTGGCCACCTCCAACACCTACATTAATTTGTATCACTACTGAGTAGTGTATAATGCAAAGCCGCACCCACAGTATGTGGAGAAGCGAGGACAGCCCTTGCTTTCTCATTGTTGGTAACTCTACTGTTTTTCTTTGTTGTCCGGCAAACCTGCGAGACGATTATTTCTAAAGTTTACGTAGCGTTTTGCCTCTCTATCTATATAGAACCTCTTGCTTTCACCACAACTCTCAAAAAATCGCTTAAACGTGGAATACATAAAATATCTGTAAATGTTAACCCAGACCATTGACATAATGAGAGAAAGGACAACAACGCGAACACCACACGCAATTACCTAATTCGATTACCCTTTCATCTCGACCAAAAGCTAGGAGGCACCGAATTGTATTCAGTGCATATACCACCGTTTGTAGATCTATATTTCTTTGGCCGCGGTCGATGCAGTGACTAAGGAAAGCTGTCCCCAAACTTTGTATTTGGGAAACCGGATGTTGTGACCCTGATCTGTAGGGGTTTTTGGAAATGCATATACATTGAATTTCCATCTTCTTTTTTGCCAAGTTGTTGTCACCAATCGAGGAGATTTTGGTTCAGATACCGTAAAACCCCATCAAAATCGTCATTCCGTTTGTGTATCTCCGACTGTAAATACGCTTGCCAATTTTGGATTATTTTGTGACCCGTATTGTTAAAATCTTGTGAAAATCATATGAAAATTTCCGATTACTTCCGACTCTTGAAAACGGTGTAATGAAGTTCAATGTACTTGTAACAAGTTATAACTTCAGAACTGGTGC
>JAMKCH010020996.1:0-30544 GCA_023653785.1 Ophioderma brevispina
AAGAGTAGCACGATCCATTGTGTTTCAAGATGACATAAACTGGGTGTCATCAGCATATATCATGCTCCCAAAATCATAGGAAGCAATGATGTCTCCGAGGAGAAGTGTACCTAAGTGCATGATAGTGGTCCCAACAAACCGATCCTTGTGGAACCCCTTTCAAGGGCGTGTGGGGTTCAGAGATAGAGCATTAATGACGATGGTGGGAACGATCTTTGAAATATGACGTAACCCAGTTTAAAAAGGCAGAGCCAGGTAATTTCCTATCTGTTGGAAAGACGTTGAAGAAAAATTTTGTGATTAATAGTGTAAAAGCCGTCGAAATAGAAGTCAAGGAAGAATCAGAACATCTTCATTTCCATCATCAAGTGGCACGTAAGAGATCATTGTCAACCGGAGGTAAGGCATTTTTGAATGTTAATGAGTTCGATATTAATTCTGTGTACAAGCTGTATCACTGACCAACGGACGATGCTCATGCGGAATTTCGTATGCCCCTCGCACCTAATCTTTAGAAGAAGTAGGCCTCACAAGATTTTTATTTTTTTTTGAGACCTCCCTGACCCTACGATGAGGTCCAAGGGTCAAACTAATTTATACCCCTGTGTAGCTTGGGTCGTGGTTCTTCGACCAATTTTTGTCAATATCGCCCCAGCCGTTTGGCACTAATAGCCTTTTGACAAGCAAGGTACAAAGAAAGAAGAAGAAACCTAACTTATGCTCTTTGCAAGAGTACACGTATAAGTTAGCGGGGAAGAATAACCCTAGATACCCCCGATTGTGCCCTCTCTATACCCCTTACTTTTGTACATCCTCCAGTCAATTAATTCATAAGTCACACGATCATGTTACATCTGTAGAAGTGGTGATTATTTGGAAATATACATACTTGAAGTTTTTTGACCTTTGACCCCTAACCACGGGTCAAGTGATAAAGTCATAATTGAACTTTTATTGACCATCGTCATCAAGTTCTAATAAGATGGGCTCAATCAGATTTTCTATTTGACCTGTTTAAAATTTTATACACGTAATATTATTGACGCTCTGTGACCCATATGACCACCCCATATTGACTCTTGACCATAACTTTTGTAACGGGTCTCAAGCATTCAATGCATGACTACCCACGTACGTATATCAAGTTTACTTAATCTGAGGATGAGTAGTGGATTTGAAGTGTAACGTCCAAATATAAAAAAAAAGGGGTGAAGTATTTTGACCTTTGAAACCCCTAAACCATGGTCAAGTGATGAGGTCATGATTAACCTTTTATTTACCTCTCAAGGCCTATGAGATGGGCTAAAAGATTTTCTTCTTATTGACCTAATTTTAAATTTTAGCACAATACACACAGTAAATATGTTGGACCCCTGTGACCCCTCCCATGAAACCCATAATTGAACCCTATTGACCCATAACTTTTGTAAAAGGATATCAAGCTATTCATATGCATGACTCCCACAATCAGGTTGCTTAATCTTGTAGAGGAGTAGTGATTTGAAGTGTACGTAAGTTGGAAGTATTTTGACCTTGAACCCCGAAAACCATGGTCAAGTGATGAAGTCAATATTGACTTTTTATTGTCCTCATCATCATCTCTATGAGATTACTAAACAGATTTTCTATTGACCTAATTTTAAATTTTACACACAGTAAATATGTTTTGGACCCCTGTGACCTCCATGACCCCATATTTGACCTCTTGACACATAACTTTTGTAAAGGGTCTCAAGCTATTTCATATCAGACTCACCAGATCAAGTTACGTAATCTGTAGGAGGAGAGTGATTTGAAGTGTAACGTAATTTGAAAGTAGTATTTTGACCTTGTACCCCTTAACCATGGGTCCAGTGATGAAGTCATATATTGACTTTTTATGACATTATCATACAGGTGCTATAAGATGGGATCTAAAAACAGATTTTCTATTTGACCTGTTAAGTTTATACACAGAATAACTGGACCTGTTGACCCATACGTGACCTTTGACCCCAAACAAAAGCATAAAATTTTTTTGAACCGTCAACAAACCCATGCTTTGACCACTTGTAGGTTTAAAATACGATTAAGTATGTGGAAGAGAGAGCCAATTGTCAGAAAGAAGAGAGAAGAAGAAAACTAGATCTGGAGACAGAATCGAGCACAGTCGAGGGGTAGTGACTGAAACCCTAAATGACCTTTGATCTCGAAATATTTTAGAAATATTTGGCATATATGGAGGATAATTCAAATGTCAGCTCAATCGGAAGCAAGCATTTTGAAAATTGGACCTTTGACCTATTAATAACCTTGACCGTCAAAATATTTCAACATGTTTAGAATATCATCAGGTCCTTTCAAGTAACAATTTTCAGCTCAATTGGACCATTTTAAAATTTGACCTTTGACCTCGTAATGACCTTCGGACCTGCGAAAATATTTTCAACATGTTTAGCAATGTCATCAGGATATGTCATCAAATTTAGCGTAATCGGGAGAGCAGTTTTGAAAATTTGACTGTGACCTATTTGACCTTGGACTCAAAAATTTCACTGTGTAGAATGTCTAGGATCATTTCAGTAAAAATTTCAGCTCAATCGGAGCATTTTTTGACAATTGACCTCTTGACCCTGGATGACCTCCATTGACCTATTTGGAATTTAGAACATGCATCTGTGCGGGTAGCATCAATCTACCACCTTGCATATGTAGATATGATTTTTTGAAGATATTAAACTCAGGCCGGAACTGCCCCTTTAATGAAATTTGATCGTCATGATGGGGCATAACTTTTAAGGGTTCCCGGTGCTCTATCCATTGGTCAAATTACCATGCAACATAATCTGTAGGAGGCGTAGCATATTTGGTGAATCAACGTTTTTGGCTCCTGTGACTTACGTGACCTTTGACCCCAAACCAAGTCGGGTCACTATGCGGGAGTGAGTGGTCATTGATGTTGTGTCCAAGTCTCTGTCAACATTGATTGAAAGTTAGTGGCAGAACGAGCAAATGAAGTGTTGACCGGAAGTGACAGAAAACAAGGAAAGAACCTTACAGAAACAAGCACAGTCGAGCCCCTCGACTGTGCAAGAAAGAAACGGTAAGATCAAAGTAAGTTAGGCGATTCCGCCTAAACTTAACTGAGCGAATTGCGCTCTTGCAAGAGCGCGAAAGGTAGGCGGTTTGTGACAGTTGATTCGAAAAGAGTGGTGCATGAAGAGGTCACAAATGACCATTCTTCATCCACAAGATGTACATTCAGATTTGCAGCGATTTTAATTTGTTAGAGCCTGAGAATAAATTAATAAGGTTTCTTGGAATGCCCCCTTTAATTGTAAAGGTGGATCTGGGTCCAATCTGTGATGATAGCCTTAATTGTGGAAGTAGGAATCTGTAGATCTACTATGTTTAGTTCTGATATTATTTACCTTAAAACAGAAATGACCTTGACCCTCAAAATAAAAATAACTTGCATACACCAGGTGGTAACAGAATGCATATATGAAAAGGTAAGTCAAGACTCTGTTTGAGTTTTTTGAGATAACATTTTTTAAATATTTTAGAATATTTTTGATTTTGACCGAAGTTCCCCCTTAATGAACCTTTGACCCACATGCCGAGCACAACGTTTATGAAGTGTCTTAAGCTGCTTCATATATATGAGTCACGTGACCATGACAAAGTTGCATTAGTAGATGGAAGATCTTTTGAAAATTTTTCACATTAAGGTGACAACGAGAGATTTCAAAATACCAGATGTCCCGAAAAAATTTGAAAATTCTGATTTTGTCACTGGTTGTAAAGCGTTATTCCAAATATCCCCATATTAAGGATTTATTTTTAAGCTAAGAAACTGTTTCTTTGGTAAAAATTGTGGAATTCTAATTCGTATAGGAGCAAATACAAAAATTAAGCCTATGTTTCTATTGAAATATAAGCAGATAGAATCACTTTTGTTTTCAATTTTACGTTATTTCTGGAGCAAATAAAAGGTAGGGAATCTATTGCATGTATCTATATGAAATCACGACATATCACATGATAGAAAATATGGATGGCTTAAAATCTCTTCGTTGCACCTTTAAAGGGGACCGGAAGTGGCCCCCCTTAATGACCCATTAATGACCCTTCATTGACCCTACTTTTTAAGGGTCTCAAGCTGCTTTCATATGCATGAGTCACTTTACCATGCAATGTTAAAAATGGTAGGAGGAGATACATTTTAAAGAAAAGAAACTCACACTTTGACCCTGTGACCCCTACGTGACTTTTAACCCCAAACAAAGCACACTGCCATATAGCTTATGGCCAGGGCTCTCTGAGTGAGTTAGGTCATTAGAGGTCAAGCCGTTAAGGAGGAGAAGTGGTTGTAAGAAGAAGAAAGGAAACTAGAGCTAATGCGCTCTTGCAAGAGCGCGCGAAAAGTTAGGCGGTTTGTGACCGTTGACTCGACATAAGAGTGCATGATGTAGAGGTCACAATGTCATTCTTTCATTCCAACACGATGCACCCATTCAGATTTGCCACGCGATTTAATTTGTTAGCGCTGAGAATAAATTAATGGTTTTCTTGGAATGCCCTTATGGAATGTGGTATTGGGTCCAATCTGTGATGATAGCCTTTAGTTTGTGGGAGTAGGAATCTGTAGATTTCAGGGAATACTCCTTTAAATGGTAATTGTGCATATGGGTCCAATCTGAGAACACCTCATTATGCAGCATCTATCAGGGATTGCAAGCGATCTCATAATGAGAGACTGTCAAAATATAGACAAACTCGCAAGTCGCATGTGACAACTTAAAATTCACTCGTACATTTTAACTCACAAACTTCCCCATTCAGGAACTCGCAACTCGCAGGTTATCCACACCCATATTTGTCGCACTCATGTTCCCTAGCGTTCTTACTTTCCAAACCATGAACATGGATTCCAACACTAGAGTTAACGAAACTATAAACTATTATAACAAATATGTATATAGCTAGGTATCACTTATTGCCATTGTCAGAGTGGTCGATAATAAGCCTCCAAAATTAATAGATTCTGTTAAAAAAAGCCAAGCGGAATTCATATACAACATCACTCCACTCAATAGCATGTAACACTTGTGATGCAATTTCAAGTGTAACAAACACTGTATTAGTGACATACTCTTATTGTAAATAAAATTGCATATAGCTAGAGTAGAAAAGACCCACAAAAATAAACACATACCCGCAAGGCTGCAGCCAACAACAAGTGTACAGTTATATACCCAAATTTGCATGAACATATGGCTCAAAAGAAGACCCTGGGATGATCAGTCACTTCCAGTAAACAAGTGTCAGATATCACTCACGCTGGCGGTCAAAAAGTTCAGGTATATGCATACAGTGCACGTGCTGCTGTACACTGTTAAGTGCCATGTCTATTATACAGGTAGTGCCAATGAAATTAGCCCAAGGTTATGAAAAACTTGGGTTAGTTTTTTGACGGCCCTTATGCAACATTTGTATCAAACAAAATCACACTCCCATGTAGCGCTTGGCGTAACCAGTACTCTGGTGCATTTGCTCATCAGCGGTAAGGAATGTAAACGTAGGAGGAGATACATTTTAAAGAAAAATCAACTTTAGACCCCTGTTGACCCCTACGTGACCTCTGACCCCAAACAAAGCACCACTTGCATATAGCTGTGGCCAGGTCAGTACCTGCGCGAGTTAGGTATTAGAGGTCAAGCGTTAAGGAGGAGTAGTTGTTGTAAGAAAACGAAGAAAAGAAAGAAAGAAAGAAAGAAAGAGAAAAAAGAAAGAAAGAAAGAAGGAAACAGCAAGAAAACAATAAGTTAGGCGACACGCTAATAAGAAAGCAACAGCAAGAAAACAATAAGTTAGGCCGAAACGACTAACTTAAGAAGAAGAAAGAAAGAAATCGAGAGCAGACAGTATATCATGCGGCGTTGCACGAAATGATATAACTAGGGCTAATGTGCTTCTGAAGAAGCGCTAATGTCATCATGCAATGCTTCTATGACCTTTGACCACACCTAGTGAACCTGTTAATTTGAAACGGAGGGATTTTTTGAGTAAGTAAGGCAGAAGATATAATTTATAGTTTTCAAGAAATGCCCTTTATCAGGGTATGTTGAATTTGATTAATCTGTGCACACCCCATATAGGGATTGTGTCAGTGGTTAATGGTTTTTGTGACCAACATTGGTGATATAGAACTAGATGTCAGACTGGGGGAATTTATGAATTTTCAAAGAATACCCCTTTAATCAGCACACATGATCTTTGACCCCAAATGTAAATCTCTCGTTGCACCTTTAATGAGTTCCGATATTAATTCCGTGTACAGAATCTGTAATACACTGACCAAAGACGATGCTCATGCGGATTTTTTAGTTTTGACCGTCCCTTGACCCCCTCCGAGGGTCAAAGGTCAAACTATTTATAGCCTGGGTAAGCTTGGGTCAGTGGTTTCTGCTGACCAATTTTTGGTACATATCGGCCCAGCCGTTTGGCACTATTAGCATTTTGAAGCAAGGTACAAGACCGAAGAAGAAACTAGAGCTAATTGCGCTCTGCAAGAGCGCGAAAGTTAGGCGGTTTGGTGACCGTTCATTCGAAAAGAGTTGGTCGCATGAATAGTTCCCAATATGCATTCCTTTCATCCACAAGCTGTACCATTCAGATTTGCCAATCGATTTTAATTTGTTTAGAGCCTGAGAATAATTAATATAGGTTTTCCTTGAATGCCCCTTAATTTGGTAAATTTGTTGCATCTGGGTCCAATCTGTGATGATAGCCTTTATTTGTGGGAGTAGGAATCTGTAGATTCTACTATGCTTAGTTTCTTGATATTATTTACCTTAAAACAGAAAATGACCTTTGACCTCCAAAATAAATACCTTGCATACACCAGTAACATGAAGAATATCGAAAGTTAAGTCACTGGTACTCTGTTTGGAGTTTTGAGATAACATTTTTTTAATATTTTAGAATATTTTTGATTTTTGACCAGAAGTTCCCCCTTAATGACTTTGACCCCCTGCCGAGCACAACGTTTTTGAAGGGTCTTAAGCTGCTTCATATATATGAGTCACTGACCATGCAACGTTTGCATTAGTATATTTTTGAAGATCTTTGTGGAAAATTTTTTTGCACATTACAGGTGCATCGGAGATTTCAAATAAACAGATGTCCCGAACAATTTGAAAATTCTGATTTTGTTCACTGGTTTAAAGCTTTATATCATAAGATCCCCATCTCTAGGATAGTCTACGACTGTTTTCTTTGGTACACTAATTGTGGGAATTTCTAATTTCGTCATGGATCAAATAAAAATTCAGCCTATTTTTCTATTGAAATATAAGCATAATAGAATCACCTTTTGTTTTCATTTTAATTATTTCTGTAGCCAAATAAAAGGTAGGGAATCTATTGCATGTCTAATCTTTATGAAATCACTACAACACAGAAAATATGGATGGCTTAAATCTCTCGTTGCACCTTTAAGACCGGAAGTGCCCCGCCCTCCACCCTACGACCCAAAAAAAAAGTGGACCTCTCGACTCGACCCATACCTTTTCTGAAGGGTCCCTCAAGCTTGCTTCATATGCATGAGTCACTTAACCATGCAAATGTAACTGTGGAGGAGGAGCTACATTTTAAAGAAAATCACACTTTTTGACCCTGTGACCCTACGTGACCTCTGACCCCACACAAAGCACCACTGCATATAGCTTGTGGCCAGGTCTTACTCTGAGCGAGTAGGTCATTAGCGGTCAATCCGTTAAGGAAGAGTAGTGGTTGTAAGAAATAAGAAAAGAACTAGAGCTAATTGCGCTCTTGCAAGAGCGCGAAAGTTAGGCGGTTTGTGACCGTTGATTCGAAAAGAGTTGGTCGATGAAGAGGTCACAAATGTCATTTCTTTGCATCCAACAGATGCACCATTCAGATGTGCAGCGATTTTAATTTGTTAGAGCCTGAGAATTAAAATTCATAGGTTTTCTTGGAATGCCCATTTAATGGTAAATGTGGGTATCTGGGTCCAACTGTGATGATAGCTTTGAGTTGTGGGAGTAGGAATCTGTAGATTTCAGGGAATACTCCTTTAAATGGTAATTGCTGTATCTGGGTCCAATCTGAGAACACCTCATTATGGCAGCATCTACCAGGGATATTGCAAGCGAATCTCATCATGAGAGCTTTCATAAATATGCAGAAAACTCGCAAAACTCGCATGTGACAACTTAAAAATTCAACTCGTACATTTTAACTCACAAATCCAATCAGGAACTCGCCAACTCGCAGAGTTATCCACACCCATATTTGTCGCACTCATTGTTCCCTAGCATTCTTACTTTCCAAACCCATGAACATGATTCCACACTAGAGTTACCGAACTTATAAAACTATATAACAAAAAGATGTATTAGCTAGTGTATCACTTTATTGCCATTGTTCAGAGTGGTCGATCAATTAAGCTCAAAAATTAAATAGTTGGTAAAAGCAAAGAGGATTAAGATAAACAATCACCCATTTCAATAGCTTTAACAATTGTGATGCAAATTTCAAGTTTAACAAAATTACACTGTATTGGTGATATACTCTTATTGTAAAAATATGCTCATATAGCTAGATTAGAAAAAAGCACAAAATAAACAAAATACCCGCAAGGCTGCTGATCACAACAGTGTACAGTTATATACCCAAATTGCATTGAACATATGGCTACACAGAAGACCCTGGCTGATCAGTTAACTTTCCAGTTAAAGAAGTGTCAGTATATCACTCAGGCCTGGGTCAAAAAGTTCAGGTTATATGCATACAGTGCACAGTGCTGCTGTACACTGTTAATGTAATGTCCTATTAACCCAGTATTTGCAGAATTAGCCCCCAAGGTTATGAAAATGGGTAGTTTTTGCGGCCCTATGCAAATTTGATATCAAAACAAACACATTCCCATGTAGCCGCTTGGCGTAAACCATTACTCTGAGTGCTTTGGTCATCAGCGGTATAAGGATGTAAACGTAGGAGGAGATCCCAATTTTAAAGAAAATCCACACTTTAGACCCCCGGTGACCCCTACGTGACATCTGACCCCAAACAAAGCACACTGCATATAGCTGGTGGCCAGGTCATTACTCTTAGCGAGTTAGGTCATTAGAGTCACGCCGTTAAGGAGAGTAGTGGTTGTAAGGAAAGAAGAAAGAAAGAAAGAAAGAAAACACAAGAAACACAATAAGTTAGGCGAAACGCCTAACTTAAGAAAGAAAAACAGCAAGAAAACAATAAGTTAGGCGAAACGCCTAACTTAAGAAAGAAAGAAAGAACGAAATCGAAGAGAAAACAGTATATATGCGGCTGCACCGCATGATATAAATAGGGCTAAATGTGCCTCTGAAGAAGCACTAATGTCAGAATGCAATGCTTCTATGACCTTTGATCAACACCTAGTGTCCTGGTAATTTGAACGGAGGGATTTTTTTGAGTAAGTAAGGCAGAAGATTAATTTATAGTTTTCACAGAATGCCCTTTAATCAGAGTATGTTGAATTTGATAATCGTGCACACCCCCTATCGGACTTGTGTCAGTGGTTAATGGTTTTTTGACCAACATTGGTGATCAAGCACTAGATTTGAGACTGAGGGAATTTATGCTTTTTCAAAGAATACCCCTTTAATTCAGCCACATTGTCTTCACCCCAAACGGTGCACACTCTATATGGTCCTTGCGTCAGAGGTTCTTCTAATTTAATGATCATAGCATTTAATATGAGACCAAAGCGCAATTTATAGATTTGACAAAGAATGCCCCTTAATCGGGCACTACATAACTTTGACCCCAATCGGTGTACACATTATGGTCGTGGGTCAGTGGTTCTTCACACCAACTTTGGTGATCATAGCAATTAATTTGAGGCAGAAAATGGAAGTTATAGATTCAAAGAATGCCCCTTAATCGGCCTACCTGTCTTCCCCTCTTCTGTGTACACCCTATATAGGCCTGGTTAATGGTTCTTGTGGACTGAAATGTGTGATCATAGCATTGATTTGTGTTAGAAGAAGGAATTCATAGATTTTAAAAGAATGCCTTGAATCGGCACTACATTGCCTGTCACCCCAATATGGTTACACCCTGTATGGGCCTTGGGTTAATGGGTCTTCTGACTGAAAATTTGTGACATAGCATGTGATTATGGCAGAAGAAGGAATTTATAGATTTTCAAAGGAATGCCCCCGAATCGGCACACATGAACCTTGGTCCCCAAATCTGTGTACACCATATATGATGCGGTCCAGTGGTTCTTCGAACAAGTTTGTTGAAATCGGCAAGCGTTCTTTTAGGAGAAAAAATTTTAAGGAGCGTTGGAAGAAAGAAAAGAAACTAGAGGGCAAAGTGGACTCAAAGAGCAACGAACTAGCCATGGGGGATTAAATGACCATTTGACCCCCAGGCTGAGCACAAACTTCGGTGAAGTGTCTTAAGTTGCTTCATATGCATGCGTCACATGAACATGGTACCTTGTAAATGACGGATATTTTTGAAGATTTTTCACATTCAGACCGGAAGTGTCCCCGTAATGAACCCTTAATGACCTTCGATCAAAATTATGTGTACACCCGCCATAGGAGCCTTGGGGTCAGCGGTTTTCTAAACAAGTCTGATGATTATAGAAATTGATTTGTGGAATAAGGAAGGAAGGAATTTATAGAATTTGACGAATGCACCTTTAATCGGCTTCACAGACTTTGACACATATTGCGTACACCATAGGGGTCTTGGGTCAGTGGTTCTTCTGACAACATCTGCTGATCATGGCACTTATTCTGTGGCATAAGAAGGTTTTATAAAGTTCCGTTAATTTTCAAAGAATGCCCCTTTAATTGGCCCACGCGACCTTTGACCCAAATCTGTGTACACCCTAGGGCCTTGGGTCAGTGGTTCTTCTGATCGATTTTCGTGGCAATCGGATAAACCGTTTGGCACTAGTAGCATTTTGAAAGTTCCGTCGGAAAGAAAGAAGAAACTAGATGTAAGAGTGTCCTTGGAAGGACACGTACCCTGCCGGGTACCATTTTTGTGGAACTTGATCATAAGATGACTTATGACGTTATTTCATTGTGATCACAAAATCGTCATGATCCTAGGCGATCTGAAGGGCTTATAGTTGTGAACGTCCTAGTAGGGTTCCATACTACTTTTTTTTTGTTTAAGGGTGCAACTAGAGATTTAAAGTTACTTTTTTGTTTAAGGGGGAAACTAGAGATTTAAAGTCATCCATATTATCTGTGATATGTAGTGATATCATATAGATTGGACACGCAATAGATTTCACACTTTATTTGGCTACCAAAATGCCTTAAAATGAAAACAAAATCTGATATTTGTATATGCTATACGAGCTACGAGCATTTGAATTCTGCTATACGAGCTACGAGCATTTGAATTCTGCGCTACGAGCATTCGAATTCTGCGCTACGAGCATTTGAATTCTGCGCTACGAACGTTTGAATTCTGCGCTACGGGCTTTTGAATTCTGCGCTACGGGCTTTTGAATTCTGCGCTACGAGCACTTGAATTCTGCGCTACGAGCAGTTGAGGGACGACCTGCACGGTTTCGACCCTTGAATTATGACCCTGATATTCCCTCATAGATAAAAGTCATGGCACTCCGAGCGATCAAATGTTCTCATCTCGAGGAAGTCGTTTGCTGTATTATTTATTGAAACTAATGTTGCTCGTTGACAATTTTGATAACAATTTAGAAGAATTATCTACATAACCGTCCGTATTTGATGATAAAGCTCGGAGATTCCGATTGATGATTCTAGCAACTAGAATAGACGAGCGATATTATTTAAGATACTAGGTCAAAGTTATATTAAAATTTGTTATCCTAGGCCTGTTGATCAAGTTAATATAGGACTGATATTGCCAATATGCATTTTGATTCTTGGCAATAAAAGTACATTGTTCTGGACCTTTTGTATTGTTTTACCATCAAAGTTTTGCAATTCTTCAAGGATTTGCATGGACTTGTATCCTGATAAATTGTTAAATGCCCAGTGTGATGATGCCAGTAGTCTATTTGTACACGGTGTTGGCCATGCCATGCCTGTGTGGAGCTTCCGAATAGAATCAGGTGGGGAAACCAAAATATTTCGTACTAACGCCAGAACATTCTGTACGATATCCTAAAATAATCATGCCTCATGTGATCATACACTCTGAATTTTTCGAACTACATAACACAACTTTTAATAATGGCCATTTAATGTGTATTTCATGGATTGGAGTATTGTTGTTGATATCGGGCTGATAGGAGATTTTTAAGAGCAGCTTCAGCTTGGTTTCATGAGTTCATCTCCAGACTTGGTTCCTTAGAACAGCCTAACTCGAAATTTTGACATTTCGAGTTGCTAACTCGAAAATGTCAAAATTTCGACGTTAAACTTTTTAAGTCCCTGGGAGAGCGGTGTTTGCGTTTGACCAAATTCAGTCAAGTTAGTTTGAATGTCTACACTCTTGAATAGGGCGCATATAACTTGTGTTTAGATCAATAACGAGATTTAAATATCTTATAAAGGAAGCAAAACTGTATTTATTAATCGAAATGGCTCAATTGAAAATAGACCAGCGATTTCGAAACAAATACCAGTTTCATCCGTTTGTAGACAACGTCGAAACGTCTAATTTCAAATTGAAGGAAAATATTAATGTTGCTACGCTCATAAACATTGATAAAAATCCTAACTCGAAATTTGACGTTTTTCGAGTAGCTAACTCAACCAAATGTCAAAATTTCGAGTTAGACTTTAAGTCCATGGAGGAAGCGGTTTTGGTTTGACCACATAATTTCAAGCAGTTTCTCAGCAGTTGTAGGCACCGTTGCAATATCTAATAATCAACATTTGAAGGAAAATATTAATGTTAAGAAGCTCAATAAACATGATTAAATCCTAACTCGAATTTTGACGTTTTTTCGAGTTAGCTCCTCGAAAATGTTCAAAATTTTCGAGTAGACTTTTAAGTCCATGGAGAGAGGTGGTGGTTGACCAAATTCTGTTCAAGTAGTTTTTGAATGTCACACTCTTATTCAAAGCGTATATACCTGAAGTTTTAGGTCAATTAAAGAGAAGGAAGAAACTGCTTTATTAATCGCAATGGCCCCTCTAATTGAAAATTATACCACGCTGCTTTCAAATCAATACCAGTTCTCAGTAGTAGACAACGTCGAAAGTCTAATTTCAACATTTCAAGGAAAATTATTAATGTTATGCAAGCTCAATAAACATGGTAAATCCTAACTCGAAATTTTGATGATTTCGAGTTAGCTAACTCGAAAATGTCAAATATCGGGTTAGACTTTTAAGTCATGGATGCATGGCGAGGTTGTTGGTTTACCAAATTCAGTTCAAGTAGTTTGAAAGTCTACAATGTTGATGAGAGCGCATATTATTATGTTTGAGATCAATAAAAGAGCTTAAATATATACTATAAAGCATTGTATCAAAGTTGAAACTTAAATTTATTTATTAATTGAAAACTGGTTCAATGAAAAATTTATACCAAGCGATTACGAAACAAATACTAGTCTCAAAGTGTTGTTGTAGTCACGGCCTACTCTACTCTACTAATTACCCTAAACGTCTAATTTCAACCTTTGAAGGGAAATATTAATGTTATGAAGCTCAAAAACATGATAAAATATTGATATTCATATGAAGAGCGTACTTATTTTCACATCATCATGAAAATTTCAGCCTCGAAATCAAAGCCTCGTTCCAGAGATAGCCTAAAAAAAACTACCGGTTTTGAATTGGACTCTTATTATTATGATTACCCTGGAAGTCTGTGAAGCAGTAAGTTGTGCTGGATTACTAGTTTATTTTTTTCCAAAAATCCATATGAACGTTACGCGTATAAATGTTTGCTGGTTGGCATATTTGAGGGCCAGGCTTGTTGATTGAGTAGAAAAACATAAAATAAAATCGAAACACGCGCATTTTATAGGCGATTTGGTAAGATTCGTGTCACTTCATTAACAAGTTTCGACGATTCCATTACTCTGAGAGGCTCTGTATATGCTTTATATCCATGAAAATCAATACAACTCTTACGTGCCGCGGTGGATAGAAGGCCTAAATTGTTTGCATGACCATCGTACCTGCATATTGAGTTTAAAATTCTCGAATGCCCATCATAAGATTTAATCCGTTCTTTGATGCGAACCTTTAGTAAAATGTATAACATATTGCATGTTTAATTGTTAAATCAATAATGTATCCATGCTCATCTTCGACTCTTTTAAAGGGTTGGATGGCCCGATTAAGGATATGGGAAGTTTTCATCTTGATAGATTGGCCTTCACCCAAAAACCCCACCTGTAAAGTTTTGCGCCGATATTTCAATGCGAAAAGTTCATGTGAGAGCAAAAAAAAACGTGATTTCGTTAAGCCCCATAGAGTACTGTGGAAAATTAATAATTGGTCGACCCAAATTGGGGTACATTTTCGCTCATTACTTCCAACCAAACATCCTTTGGCCCTAAGATTTTACAGGGTAAATGAGAAAAATAGTTAGCTTTCTTATGATACCAAAATGTTTTGACACTTCCGGTAAACTCTGGGCTTCTGGGGACGAGGCTATTAGCGATCGGGGCCATGGTACCTTGAAATTTCGGTATCAACACATTCCCTCCAAATGAAACCATACTCCACCAATATGAGTGATGTGACATGAATAAAGAACCATTGCTATAAGTTTGATGAAGGTTAAGAAGATCTGAAATAGTGATGACGATCCTGAGCGTGTATAAAAACTCAATCTAACATGAAAATCCTCACTTCTGTTGTGTATAAGGGTTGTGTGCATATAGAACTAACATAATTAATCTAATAATCTCGAAAACGAGGGGGCTGCGGATATATTTTAAAGCCCCTTTAAAGATGCGCAATCTAAGTTAAACAAATACCAAAATTGCAGTCCCAAAAGATCTCGTAGTATAACGTGTGTCGCGAAGACCCAGGCTTGCGTCATGGGACACCCTTGTTATGAAGATTAAGGAATTCGAATCTCGAAATTTCAAATTGGAATCTCCAAATTTTTAACTCGAAACTCGAAATTTCTAACTCAAAACTCGAAATTTCTAACCCGCTCGAAATTCTAACTCGAAACTCGACATTTCTAACCCACTCGCACCGCATTTCTAACTCGAACTCGAAAATGCTAACTCGAGACCAAAAATCGAAATGCTACTACATCTAACCTCGAAACCGAAGATAGCAACACACGCTACTACTACTACTGCTACTACTACTACTGCTACTACTGCTACTACTGCTACTACTCTACTCGCTACTACTACTACAACTCATACTACTCCTGTACGAACTACTACTGCTGCTACTATCTACTCTTACTGCTGCGTACTTCTACTACTGCTACTACTCTGCTCCTACACTACTACTTACTGCTGCTGCTACTACTACTCTGTCTGCTACTACTGCTACTACCTACTAATACTACTATTAACTACTACTACTACTACTGCTGCTACTGCTACTAAGAACTACTACTGCTACTACTACTACTGCTGCTACTGCTACTACTGACTACTACTAACTACTACTACTACAGCTCCTACTACTGCTGCTACTACTACTACTGCTACTACTACTAACTGCTGCTACTACTACACTAACTACTGTGCTGCTACAGCTCCTACTGCTACTACTACTACTAAACTTGCTGCTACTACTAACTACTTGCTGCTACTACTACTACTGCTGCTACTACTACTACTTACTGCTACTACTACCACTTCTACCACTTCTACTTACTACTACTACCACTAACACTACTACTATCACTACTACTACTAACTACGAACTACTTCGACTACTACTACGACTGCTACTGCTAACTGCTACTTGCTAACTGACGTACTACTAATAATAATAGGAAATAAATTAAACCAGCCAGAGTTGACACCGCTGTATAAACCCCCATCCCATCACAACCGAGAGCCTAACAGAGTAAGCACCCCACCCTCAGGCAGGCTGTCCGATCATGTGTGATAGCTAACTTACCGTGCAGCTTGGATCCTGTCTTCATCAATTGACTTGGTGTTGGTCTCATATAGCTATACCTAGGTCCAAAGTTCCACATTCCCTCTGGATGCGCTTCTGTGCAAGGTGACACAAACGAAATTGACCCTATCTTGAAAGTCTCTGAACAGCTTGGCCAGCGAGCCACTCAAGACACAGGCCTGTATAATTTAGGATTACTTCTGAATTAGTTATTTTTCAAACGATATTACTTCATCTGTGAAAGACTCTGAAATGGCGATTCAAAAAGATGCCAAAACACCATCCGTTAAAGCGATTATAGCACATGTTCCAAAACTAGATTTTGCCCAAATTGGTCTCTACGAAATGACCATCTAAGGTCGTTCATGTACGATCCTTAAACGTGCGAGTATCTCCGACCGACATTTAATGCAAAAAATTTAATGTTAAGGAAACAGTACATAACTTGAAATTTTCATATTTGCAGGGCATTAATATCTAACAAACCCAAAAGTAATCAACCAAAAAGTTAAAGGCTGACTCAGAGATTCCCAGAGGATGCAGCTCTCATATTTCTAACAAATCGTATTTTGTTTTGCCTTTACATAATGCTTGTCCATATATTAACCACTGTGTGAAATGGGTATGCTCAAATCAATGGCCTCCATAGAGAAAATTGCAGCTTTGTAATAAAATTCCGGATCCGGAATCACTACACTACTATGCTACATGAAAGATTTATTGCATAAAAACGAAAAATTCGATTTATCTCGGATTTAAGATTGAACAGTTTAAGTAACTATCTTTAGTTTAAAGGTCCCTCGATCGATCGCTAATAGCCTCGTTCCCAGGGACCCCAGATTTTCCCGGAAGTGGTCAAAATTTAGGTTTTAGAAGAAAGCTACTATTTCTCTCGTTTACCCTGTGAAATCTTATGGCTAAAGGATGTTTGATTTGGATGTTATGAGCGAAAATATGCCCCATTTTGGTCGACCAATATTACTTTTACACAGTACTCTATGGGGATTACAAAATCACGTTTTTAGCTCTCATGGGGTTTTGGGGTGGAGGCCATTCTATCAAGATGAAAGAATTATAGACTAAAATCGGGTCATCCCCCTTTAAGCTGCAGCAAAAAAAAGGTATGGGAATCCCTTAGCCTGCTCTTAAAGTGTTTTGTGATATAGTGCACCTTTTTCAAGTGTTATGAAATTGCTCATTGAGTTACATAACCATCAAATGATATGATTTGATTGAAGAGATAACTCTAAGGCTCCTCTACTTTATAAAACCACAATTACTAGAGGATAAGACTTACAACCATATCACGAATCGATATTAATCAGAAGGGCTACCAACATTCATTTTAAAGGAAAGACCTTTGTTGAATACAATATATTCCAATAGAATAAGATAAAGATTTACATTAATTTACCTATCTCTAATACCAATGCTCTATGCCAAAGTAAACCGCATTCGAAACTTCGAAATACATGCTAAAATCTTGAAGACATGCTCTTAAACATTTTGAGTGGCACTTTCACCTTATATCGAACATCTGATATGAAAGCAGTGAACAAACTTGGTCAAGTGCACTGGATGCGTACAGTGTTAAGGATCGAGAGTGTATATCCTTAAAGGGTTTGGTACATTTACTGCACCCACTTTGCCTGCTCCCAGTTGAATTCAGCAGCCTTGACGGAATAAAGTGCACGTGATACTGTACTTTATTCCGTCAAGGCTGCTGAATTCAACTGGGAGCAGAATAAAGTGGGTGCAGTAACTGTACAACCCTCCTTAAAGAGCCTTTTAATGATCTTCATACAGCTGAAACATTTTATAATTCAATCAGTTCATTCAACATGTTCAACTCGCGCAACTTATGGGATATGCTATTTTCTCTCTCTAGGCTCTTATACCTGAAACGGGGGTCAGGAAAGTGACGACGCAATTATCACTAACGGCTGATTTCTAAGACTACGAAGTTTTGACAAAGCAACGGTGTTCTTTGTTTCAATTGATACCAAGTCTACATCTGGGCGAACACTGCCTATGTCCGGAGCCATCATTGGATTACCAATCATAACCACGTGGTTCAGGGCTGACATTACCTACAACAGTAAGAGATATAACGTCAGAAATAGAGAATGACAGATATAGAGAGGGGGATAGAGAGGGGGAAGAGGGAAAGGAGTAGATAAAGAGAGGAAAAGCGCATTTCAGCACATAGATCAAATCTGATTTTAAAAAGAGTCTATCATAACTCTTAAAAATGGCTCATGGAACAATTGTATTCTCATGTGTTCGGCAGATTTGCCCTGAACTGAATTTTCGATATCTATTTTGTTTATATATATTTCTTTGTAACCTAGTAGAATCAAAGTACCAAGGAAACCACATGAATTTGGTAAAATGTTAGGAGCAACAACACAACAACAATAGTAAAAAAAAACATAGAGCAGCATCGACAACAAGTAACCAACAACAACAACAGTATCCAGCGACAACAATAGAACAACAAACAAAACCAATAGTACAGCAGCAGGAAACAAAAGTAACAACAATAACAGCCGTAGCAGCGACAACAATAACAACAACAACAACAATCGTAGGCAGCAGCATCGACAACAAAAGTAACAACAACAACAGACAGTAGCAGCGACAACAATAACAACAAGATAGTACCAGCCCAGCAGCGACACAAAAGTAACAACAACAACAACAGTAGCCGCGACAACAATTTCAGCAAATAGAGAAATCTGATTTTTTAAAATACAATGTTGATTCTTTTTGAATTCTCATGTGATCGGCAGATTTGCCCTGAACTGTTCATTTTCGTATATATTGTACCAGTAGAATCAAAGTACCAAGGAAACCATGAATTTGTAAATGTTAGGAGCTACACAAATAATTTACTTAAATTTGATTCAAACAAGATGCATATATTTTTTTATACCAACGACAATAACTATGTTTTTTCCTTCAATACAAATTTTAAAATGATCCCGCAGAAATCGCTTCCTTTAATACGGCACTGTCTGATAATTTACCATGAGGGATAGACAGCCTTTACTTTCCACTTCCTTAGCGGATCACATAACGCATGTAATTTGAAAACTTGTGCCGTCTGCATATGGGGCTTCTTTGTGTCATAGCCTCGTTCCCGAATTGCCTAAAACGTTATTGTATTGACAGTATTGTATTGTGAAGTATATTGTAAATATCCCCAATGTGAACCGCTAGATTGATCTAAGTTATGTCCGTAAAGCAAAGAAAATACAAACCCAGTGATGGGGGACAATTGGAATGAACACATTTGCCCACAGGCATCAGACCGAATCATCGTAATTGACTGGAATTTTGGGACTAAGCGTTATCATGGACATAATAGAAAGGGACAACCAACGCGAAAACCACCACTTACCATTCGATTACCATCATCTCGACAAAAGCTAGGACTCGATTTATCATGTGCATAAACACGAGACGTTTGTGATCTATATCTCTTTGCCGCGGGGTCGAAGTGTCTGGGACTATGTGGAAAAAGCTGTCCCCAAAACTTTGTAATTGACAGGGTTGTGACCCAGCGACTGTAGGGGTTTTGGAAAATGCACAGTACATTCAATTTCCATTTTTTTGCAAGTTGTGTCCACCAAAGAAAGAGAGGAGGAATTTGTTCAGAAAATACCGAAACCCCATCCAAATCCGTCATTCCTTTGTACGAGTTACGACTGTAGAAAATAAGCTTGCTTTTTGGGTGATTGTGCCCGAATGTTAAAAACTTGTGTGAAAGAATATGAAACTGTTCCAATCACTTCCGACTCTTTGAGAAAACGTGTGTTAGGAAAGTTCAATACCTTTTTGTAAACAATGTATTACTCTCGAACTGTGCCCAAGCGCGCCCAATTGTAATTGTACATCGAAAACCCACAAAATTGTAATATTTTGAACTTCCGGTATGTGAACTTGTTTACCGCTGTGGCTGTTTGATCGCGATACCATGTCGAAACTGATTCCAATGTCAGTTCATCTGAAATATGAATGTGATAAGTTTCATACGTTATACATAATTAAATTTATACATATAAATAATTTTAACCCTCGTAATTCCGAAACGGGGGGGGGGGGGGGGTTGTTACCGCTCTCTTATTCTTTTCGCCCAACCAAAACCGGTGTCATTGAGTAATGTCATTCAATTGCATTTATGCTCCGTTTAATGCCCCCCCCCCCCAATCTTAAAAAACATACGGGGTATTAGGATAGGTAAAGGGTGATCCCAAAGTGATGGATGGTGTGGCAATCACCCCCCCCCCCCCAGGCGTAAATCCCGGTGGGATGGGGGATCTATCCCCCCCTCCCAATATTTGGATGAGGGGGGGTTGTCAATCGCTCACCCCCCCCCCCATGTTTATACCCAGTCGCGCATTTTTTGACCCAAATAACCTCTCATATTTTACCATATAGTTTTTAACAGGTAATTTCCGCGCCTTGGTGCGCATTTGTTCAAATTACACTTATATTTAATGATTTTAGCTTCTACTTGGCAAAATGTTTAGCGCGTAATGGATCTTTTCAGCAACACCAACCCCATTTCAATCCATAAATTTTCAATCCACCCCTCCCCCCATGTCCAAAAGAAATTACGCCACTCCTGCCCCCCCCCCCCCCCTTTCAGGAGGGAAATACGCACCTTCCCATTACGACACAGGAATATCACAGAACATTGATTTAGTTGCAATAGATAGCAGGTCCTCCTATTGTCCTTTGATACCAAAATGAGTACCGCACATACTAACAGTCTAATGACGTATACTATTTACATGATTTAAACGTTTAAGTGTTACAATATTAATTTGGACCAGTTAAATTAGCAAATATCATGTTTCCTCCTATATGCAGTATTTTCAACTTTATTACCTTATGACGTATAGTTACTCCATCGTTATTTCTACTATTTGATACCAATGGAAAGAGTAAAGTTAATAAATTCTACGCTATACTGTAGGTACCACATGGGGATTTAATAACAAAGTCGGCAACGTTATAGGGTCTTTGAAACTCGTGTTTGGGTCCCCTCTTCTCTCATTAGGTCCATTGCTTTATCCAGGATTGTAAACAAAACCTTGAACAAGAAACGAAACAAACGGCGAAAATCATAAATTCATCTTTAACAGGAAAATAACACCAACAACTACGTACCAACTGCGCAGCAGTAGCAGCAGCAGCGATAACAATGCAACAACAACAACAACATAGTAGCAGCGCGCGACAATAGCAACAACACACAATGTTAAGCATCAGTCAGCTCAACTGCAGCAGTCAACAATCAATAGTATCATTGCAGCAGCGACAACAATAGCACAACAACACAGGAGTAGCAGCAGCGACAACAACTGCAGCAGCAACAAAATAGTAGAAAAGCAGCCGCGACACAATACAACAACATAACTGTATAGGCATTATCTTAACAGAATAACACCAACAACGACGATACCAACGGCAGCAGCAGTAGCAGCCGCAGCGCCCAACAAATAGCAAACACAAATAGCAACACAACAACAATAGTAGCACAGCATCAGCAGCAGACACATAGCATACACAAGAAGCAGCAGCATCAGATCACCATACAACACAACAATAGTAGGTCACAGCAGCGGACAACGAATAACAACAACAATAGTAGCAGCAGCAATAACAACAAAGTACAACACAACATAGCAGCGAAACATAGCAACAACACAATAGTACCAGCATCATCGCAACAAAAGTAACAACAACAACAACAGTAGCAGCGACAACATAGCCACACAACAACAACAATATTCAAAAATATAAAAAAAATAAAAAAAGTAACAACAACAACAGTATTCAGCGGCAACAATAGCACAACAACAATAGTGCAGCAGCATCGACACAAAAGTTAACAACAACACAGTAGCAGCGGCACAACCACACAATATTACCAGAGTATCGACAACAAACGTTAACACACAACAGTATAGCGACAACAATGCAACAAAACACAATAGTCCAGCAGCAGCGCAACACAATTACAACAACAACAGTATCAGATACACAATAAGCAACCACAACAATAGTACCAGCAGCAGCGACAACAAAAGTAACAACAACAACATTTGTTAGAGAGACAACAATAGCAACAACAACAATAGTATCCATCATCAGCGACAATAAAGTAACAACAACCGTAGCAGCGACAACATAGCACAACAACAACAACAATAGTACGCAGCAGCAGCGACAACAACAGCAACAGGGACAACAGCATGCAGCAACAACAACCACACAGACACAATATGAGAACAACAATAAAGAGTAACAACAATAAGAGTAACAACCACTGCAACAAAAACAACAACAACATCAACAATCAACCTGATGATCACAGCCATGTAAAGAGGCACGATGAGCTTCATTATTTTGAAATTGGTCCAGTCTTTGACGTGTTTATCCAAGCCCAACTCCCTCCATACCTCTCGGTCTATTTCTCATATACATCCTGAAATTAAGAGGATATCATTCATTTGATTAAGGGGTTGAGATAGGTTTAGTTCATCATTTCATAGTCGCCTATTTTATGAAACTAAACTATGCCTCCCAAGGTATCTACTTCACAATAAATCCCAAAATTTAATTACATTTAAAATAAATTAGTAATGAGCCAATCAGATATACCGTAAAAACTGATTGGTGCTCAGTGGTAATAGTTGACCAGAAACGCAGGTATTTTAACAACATATGCGATTAAATCACTTACGATAATTACAAAATGACTAATGAAATGGAATACAAGCCACATTTTCCATATTTATCTCATAATCTTCTTGCTCAAAATGATAATTATATACAAAAGCCCTATCAATCCAAGTAGGTGTCTATGATAGAACATCCAATAATCCTTCTCTGTTATGACAACAGTTTCAGCTGTATGCATTGTTTTTCTAATTCGACTACCTTTCTAAAGGTTTGTACTGTACATACAGGGACACTCATCATATCATCATAATAAATTCGATTTGCCATTAAGACAATTTTTGACCACTACACAATACACATGTTACGATCACATGCATTTTATTTGAAAAAAAGCCAAAAAAAAAAACCTGTTTTTCGAGGAATTGTTCTGTATGCCTGTCCAAGAAATCGCTGAGGTGACGTTGACATTCCGCCTATACTCATGTAATTGTCCGCACCTCTCGCAAGTTAAGTAGTGTATATAATTTTTTAAACAAATGTGTGTACATTAAATGCGTGGAGAGTATGGCTGATCTAATCGCTTTTGACTGCATTTGATTTGTCGATTCCGCGACCGCAGCTAAATTGAATAGCTTTCCTTAATAAGGTTTTGATTAGTGCATGAATTATGCAGAGTACAGTTTGCAGCGTTTCCAACACTATCACTTTTCGTGCTTTTCGTGATATAAGTTTGTGTACATAACATTGTTTCTAGGGCCTAATCAGAGGGTCCCAGTATGGAAATAAACAACACAATAAAAATAAAAAGACGGGGAAGAGAAGCTGAGAAATCAGAAATTGAAGTCCTTGTGATTTCTTCCTGGTTGTTTTGTTTTTTTGTTGGTTTGATTGTACGTATTTTCCATTGAGGATGAGCTGATCATTCTGACAATAAATAGGGCCTACTAATGCATACTGCAGGTGCCACCAAAGCACAAGCTCTCCCCTTTACCAAGCCCAGTGTTGTCCTTCCTTTCCAGAAACCGATATTATTTCCCAGCGCTAGGCAGCGTGTCTGCTGACTTTTTTTAAATAAAAGGACAAGACGGTCCCCCGACCCAGAATCCCTGTGTATAACCTACTACTTCCCCCACCTTCTTCTCTTCTTTTTATTCCTTGGCCAGATATGTTTGTTCGGTACCATCAATTGGTCAAAGCCGGTTGTGGTATCACTTACTCAGAAACCCATCTATAAAAATAATTTCATGCGACATTCCAAAGTAGTAGCTTAAGCCTGCTTATTTGCATAAACAAAATGGCCGTCCATTGAAAATTGCTCCCTAACTAGTTTTAGCCATATGGTGTCTTTTAGAAGTAATCCTTTTAAGTGGAATAAATGCTAACATGAGTGTTTATTGACCACTGGAACACACCACCAGAATCAATCCAGTACATTTTAAATTAAAACTAATCTGCATAAATTCCAAAATGGCCGCCACTTCATAATTTTGAGCAAATTTGACTTTAAACAGTCATGTTCCAAGTATCGTGATGGATGAACAAGCACGTTTAAAGTTTTGCAATTACACTCTTGTACTAATATAACTCTAAACAGTCTTTTAAACAAGACTTCGAAGGTGCCAACCTAAGCATGCTAATTTGCATAAAGAAATGGCCCGCCTTTGAAATTTCGTCATAATTATTTTCCAGCCAATCTTGTCTTGTAGAAGATTCTTTCAGATGAAATTGCTAACACAAGGTGTTTTGATAATGGACAACCACCAGAACGGCAAATCCTTGCATTTTTTTATTAAACCTAATTTGTAGAAATCCAAATGGCCGCATTTTCGTAAATTTGAGCATAATTTGACTTAAACAGTCATTGGTCAAGGTATCACCTGGATGAATCTTAACACTAATTTTACAATTACACTATTGCAACTATTATTATAATCATGTGTCCCTATGCCCTACTTCAGGGGACAACTTGACAATGCTAATTTGCATAAAACAAATTGGCTGCCATTGGAATTGCCCCTTAACTAGTTGCGGCCATATCCTGACGCATAGAAGAAATAGTTTAGTACAAAACTTCCCCACCTAAACTCTAAAATGAGAGTTGATTAACCCAACCAAAATGAATTCATACCTCCTCCATTTTAATAAATCTAATTTGTCATATCCCAAATGGTCGCCAGGTTGCCAAATTAGCATTTCCGTACTGCGTTGCTTTTTGAAGTGTAGCCACTTGGGATCATGGGCGTTTTAGTGTTAATGTTTACACTCAGAAATAATGTTCTATATACATAGTGTCAAGCACCTAATTTTGTATATAGAAATTGGAGTATCCATCTTGTACCCGATTGTATTTCCAGTAGTTATTTCAATCAATTAGAGATGTAATGCTGAATTTGGCCATAAAGAACATTCATTTACAACGCAATATACAAAACTATTCACCAATTCACAAGTTCTCATTACAAGTCTGTTGCCATCTAGGCCTCTGTATTTGCCCTCCTTTACTAGTCTGTCTCTTCCTCGTCCCCATAATCATCAGAAATGTTCCAATGTAATGACCGCACCTTTTCAGTCTTTGCACATGCTCGATACTGTGCACAAATCTGTACAGGACATCCCATTAACTACATACACAGTCAGGCAACTTGCACACTCTTGGCACTTATTGCAGGGTAGAACTCTAAACACGTCTGCAGCAGGTTTTCCATTCATCCACTGAAAGATCAATACCATCAGACGTACAAATCCATCCAGGACTAGTGGGGCTTGAAGTGTCTTGGACAGAGGCTTCTACGGCCCCATATAGTTTGCCCCATATGCATGAAGGGTTAGGCAGTCCTCACAGGTAGGAAGCAGCCAGATTCAATTTTGGCTTTTTTTTTTTTGCTCTAAACATTAGTCCCTGCAAGTTGTTCTCTTTTTGATGAGGTGCCTAGCGACATACTAACAACCTGACTCGTTGAATTTTTTGGGCAAAGAGTTCATCAGCAATTAAGCAAATCTGAAGAGATAAGAGAGAGAGAGAGAGAGAGGAGAGGAGCGGGAGAGAGGGGGGCGGAGGGAGAGAGAGAGAGAGAGGGGAGAGAGAGAGAGAGGAGGGAGAGAGAGAGATGTCACTTGTAGAGATTTGTGGATTTTTGGTCCTCGAGGAAGTCCAGCATCTAACCTAAAAAATTGCTCGCAAAGAGAAGACCCGACAAAAACCCCAACAATGAACCCCTTATTTTTTTCTTTTTCCCTGCACCCGATGACTGCACCCAAGTTTGAATCAGTTGACTGATCCTCAGCCTGGGCCTCAACAATGACATTAGCTGCAATATATTTATGAAGGGTGGAACTCAAAACAAGACAGGTACTCAAATGCATCATTCTTACATTAATTGAATGATACTCTGTCACGCAATTTTCTGTCCAAGCAATGTTCTGGACTAAAAAAGCTCCCTCAAATCCCACGTTTACAACTTCAAAAGTTCACATGTCCCTGAACTAGATCACCCATCAAGACTTGACAACTTGGCCACTTCCTCCATTGAGGACTGTCTGACCCTTCATGCAAGAGATGTTCCATTGGTCGTTGTTCTAGTTCCACAACCACAGGTAGTGTCCTGGAATGCTAACAGGTAGCGCCCCTTCTGCCCAGAAACCTTAGACGGGCTGAGTCTAGTTCTCATCGTGTTTGAAAACAATCGCCATTCAGTCCATGGGCGTCAGCTCCATGTGGAAATGCGCAGCACGTTCATACCAATAGATTGTTTACTGGTTGATTAGCAAGTCTTCTTTCACACATCAATCTCTTTAACTTAGCGACGATTCAAGAGGTTTGGACTTTGCTTTAATACTCACTCTGGAATTAATGTGTTGGCAGCTGGTCTCTGCCCGGACATAGGGTGCTTCACATTAGATCTTGGCAGCTACGCACGCTCTTCAATGCTCGCTACACCTATCACAGATGTCTGATGGGCCATTCCTGCCTAAAATGTTATACGTTCTCCGTGGGTGTTGACGAAGCCTCTTATAAGCCGCAGCATTTAATGCGATTCCAAGTTTATTGCCATGGTTTGATCTTTCACATACAGGCTATTGTTGCTGGCTCCAACACTTGGCAGACAAGAGATGTTCCATTGTCTGTGGTGCTTGTTCCCACAACACAGGTAGTATCCTGATTACCGTCCATGTAGCCTCACTGGGTCTGTGTGCCAAGAACGCTTGATTCTTGGGGCGGTCCATTCGTGGTTCTCAAATCTTTGGAATCGCCATGTCAGGGCCATGGGGAGTTCCGCTCCAGTGTAGGATTCTCACCAGGGTCAATACCAGTAGATGTTACTCTCCCTTAAACTCTTAGAGATGGATCATCGTGGGTGGATTGGTGTTGGGCTCAGCGGAGACGCGGTGGGGGTGGTTGGGGGGTGGTCCCACTGGGGATTTAAGGCGGGTTGGCAGCAGTCTCTGTCCGGACATATGGCTCAACATGAGATAGGCCTTGGCTGCTTCACATTAGATACTGGGGCAAGCTACGCTCTGCATGCTCGCTACCACACTACTACTTTGGAGCAATTCCTGCTTAGGATACGTTCTCTTTGAGTTTTGCGTGAGCATACACTTTACTCTTCGTTCGGTCTTCTTGATTTGGGTCGTATAAGAGAGATTGCGGGCCCAACTCCTAGTTAGACAGGTTTATCGCCGTGCTCCAGGGGTTTTCCCGCAGCTTACTTTAAGCTGATTGTTTTTTAAATATTCAAAATACAAGTTCTAATTTGGAAAACACACACCTGTCTCTTGGACGGATTTACATGTAGGTGGTTTCCTCGTAGTATTAGGAGTTTCATTCAAAGCTTTGGAGAGTCTCCTTCAACAAGTGTGAAGTCTGGCATCTTGGCGCTAATTCCAAGATCGTCCTGCATAGCTAAACGACAGGTCTGGTGCGCTGCACCCTAGGTTGGTCGTTGTATAGATGTTGAACAGAGAGGGGAGACACTCCCTGTGGTCGTTCCCATTCTTGAGACTACTTCACAGCTCTTCTTTGCTTCTAGCTGACCAAAGAACAATCCTTTTTTGCAAGCTACCAACATCTTATGGTGGCGTAGTCTTCAATAGGACAGAGTGGCCATAACTTGTAATGAAGAACTTTGAGTGAGTTGGTCAATAGTTCTGTATAATGCGATAGGTTTATTTATTGTTATAGATAACAGATTGATAGCGATATTGCTAAAGACTGGCTGGCAAAACTGGTAATTCATGGGCAAAATGTGCATAAAATTTGAAATAACTACTGAAACACCCTGTAATTGTAGTGCAAGAATGGATCATTAGATATTCTGTATGAAAAATAAGTGATTTAAACTATATAAAGTGAGGTAGTATTATTCTTTGTTGTCATTGTAGAGCATTTCCTCCCATAAACCCACAGGAAAGGGTCCACTCGGATTTTTTTGTCCGGTGGTTTTAAAGGTCGTTAGTGATTATACATATGAATTGCAAGTCCAATAGATTAACAAACACTTAAATCTTGGTCTTGTCTTGTCTTGTCTTGTACTGGCCAACAATCCCTGAAGGATTCAAGCGGTCAGGAAGGATGCCATGTGGTGTTATTAGTCTAATTCTTGTTGTTAACGAATCTTTTATATCTTTTCTTTGAAGAGTTGAATTGATTGGATGTTGACAATGTGTTCCGGGAGTCTGTTCCATTTCTGACACGGTTTCGGGACAAAATGAATATTTCCTACGTCCAGTTTGTGCAATATGCAGTAAGCTTAAGATTGTGGAAGCGTGATTGACGTTGGGTAGGCTGTAGAGTTGTTTTGAAATCAATCCCATGATGCACACAATGTGCCTATTACCGCAACTGTACTAAATACAATGTCAGTACTTAAGGATGAAAGTGCTCCAAAATACTAATTCTTTGGTTGGGCTAAAATGAGTGTTAAAGGCAGGTTTTTATGTGTTCAGAATAGATTTTTATGTGATCACATACCCTATTGAGGTGAAATTTCCCAACCTAACTGGTGCATTGTTGGATTGACTCAAAACACCCTCTGGGTAAGGCTGTAACAGGTTTCCGGTTGGAAGAGACCAAGTGACCTAAGTCGGCTTTGTTGAGGATGGTGATTCTCTGATTTTTAACGCCGAGATTGAAGAGTTTCCCATTCCAATGATTTAATCATGTTGTACCACTGCCTGTGAGCTTGAAATATTGGTTTGCAAAACACGTGCAGCTCTTTTTTGAATCATTCTATCTGGTTGGTGAGGGTTTTGGTATGCGGATCCCAAACCGCCAGGAAGAGTATTCCAATAACGGCCGGACAAGGGATTTGTACGCGTCCTCTTTGGTTTTTTAGAACATGAAAATAAGTAACGCTTGATTAAAAACCCAGTGAAGTGATCTGTTAGCTTTAGATGTTATATGTGGATATGTTTGTTCCAGGTGAGTTTGTTTGTAATGAAAACACCCAAGTAAGGGTGCCTTCTGTTTCGCTTAAACTTGAATCCCAGTTTCCGTTGTATCATAGTATTTAGGTTATCTTGAGTGTGTCAACCTCATGACAAAGCTATTTTGAGGGGGTTTGATTTTAACGCCACTTTAAAAACTGCCCATGGATTGAAAACTGGCCACTTTAAAAAGCAACCTAAGGCTGAATGAAATGTGGGGTTGGTAACAATGCAGTCAGTATGCAAATTAAAGTTTATGAAAAATAGATGGCCATGAATTCATTTTGATTGTTTTAATCAAAAACCTCATTGTAGCAGGTTTGAACCCAAATTTCATCAACGAGTCGGATATAGCGAAACTAGCTATGGGCGCATTTCAATGGCGGCCATTGTGTTATTCAAAATTTACTTGCTTAAGTTGGCACCTGGGGGAAAAGCCTTGCAGACATTACATTTTGAGAAATAGTGCCTTATAAACTTTGATTAGAGTAGTGTTAAAGTCATTCCATTATGATACCTTTGAATGTTGAAGTCAATTATCTCAAAATTTACGGAAAATGGCGGCCCATTTTGGATTTATGCAAATTAGGTTTAATTAGAATGTTGTATTTGACTATGGTGGTTGTCAATTATCAAACATCTTCATGGTTAACATTTTTTTTACCAAAATAATCATTCTAACAAGACAGGGTAGGTATGGTGACACCAGTATGGAGCAACTGAATGGCAGACCATTTGTTTATGTCAAAATTAGCAGGCTTAAGCTACTACTTTGGAAAAAGTCTATCATGCAGAAATTTAGTTAAGTTGAAAGTGTCGTAACAAGTGGTAAGTACTTCTCGTTTTTTCCACTCTATATGGTCCATATGTCAAATATCACCCGTGGCCCAAGCACTATTTCTTACATCCTTCCTATAACCCTCATTTCCATAGCTTGCGTAGCAGGATTAATGGCTGCGCCCGGTAAAAGCCTTCGCGTTAGGGAGAAATTTTCCCCCTCCCCCTACCGAGTGTCAGGCCATTTGCGAGCTGAAAAATTATTAAAAAACGTAAACCATTTCTAAGGGTAATTTTGCCGAAAATAGGTTACCCAACTAGTGCATCTGCCACCACATGTGTGACTCGACCTATGTGGGTGACTTTTGACCACAGACTGCCCAGGTCAGTTAGTTCTACGCAATTGACCTCTAGATGACCTTTGAACTTTGGGGTCACTCTAAACCTGATAACAACCGTCCGACTTGTCCTCCCCCAGCCCCGGGCAATCACATCTTGGAAGGCGACGCGTATATATGTATAAGCTGTTTAGACCCCCCTTTCAGCATCGTTGTCACCAACACCCCATCACCCAAAAATGAAAA
>JAMKCH010020997.1:0-49877 GCA_023653785.1 Ophioderma brevispina
CACCTGCTCCGTTATCACATGCTTCATTCTGTTGATGAAATAAAGCACAATACAAGTAGGTGCGAAGGGTATAATGTAATTATGCCAAAATTAAGGATGACGAGCATGTTTTAAGAAGGGCTTTTGAGTTTGAGGTGGGAGGTTTGAGGATGAGGAGATGACCAAAGAAGACATGGAAGAAGCAAGTGGAGGAGGAGAGTAGGAGGGTTGAGTTGAGGATGGAGGATGCATTGAATGGGGTGACGTGGAAGGAGGGAGTAAGGGCGGTTGCTGTGAGTGTGAGGTGAATCCGGCCACCCCCGTTTACGGGGACAAAACCGGATTTAAAACTTTGGTTTTACTACTACTATATCTCTGATTTCTTATTTACTACTACTACTACTACTTCAAAAATGCCCAAGTGAAGAAAGATGAAACAATTTCAATCATAGACTATATTGGACACAACCTACAACTTACCAATCAGAGACATTGTAAGAAAAGCTTAGAGATGGATGTGGGTATAGTCAGGGACAGAATTAGCCGACCAATTGCGCGTATGTCAAGATTTGTCAATCAGCGTCGTGCACACTGTGATTGGTTTGAATGTGTAATATGGGCGGGGCATGTTCGAACAAAATATGATTTAAAATGTAAAAACATGCCCTATTTCACGTAAGTAAACTTTCTGTTTCAATAAGCTTTTAAATGTTCACGGATTATTCTTCACGGCCGACATTTGTTCTGCACCGTCAAATTACGTCAGACGCGCAATTGGTCACCTTATTTTGTCCCTGACTATAATAGGTTTGGATTGGTTAGAGAGGCATATCATGGAATTCAAGAGGCGAGCCAATCGAAGATACTGTAGTGTAATCAAGGTGTAAACCTCAAGGGGGTCAAGATCTTGGGTGGAATAATCTTGGGTGGAACAATCTTGGGTGGAACAATCTTGGGTAGGAAGATATCCTTCATAACAATGATCATGTGTTAGTTTGGTACTCACATGGATTTTGTCTTGGTATTCGGAATTTCTTCAGCAGGATCCTGTGAAACAAATGTTTACAATATGGTTTTACTTTTATCAACATCAAGTGCATGGTCACAGGGAAACCAAATAAGTAAGTGAGACAGATTCAAAATGGAAACACAAATATGGCTGATATTATTTCAAATTTCAACTCCCTACTGATGAGCTATACAGGGCAAATTACTGCAAAGCACAAAATTTAGGTCACTAAATTACTGAATAGCACAAAACAAATACATTTTGTGCACTGCAGTTATAAGACCTCACACACACAAACACACACACACAAACACACACACACACACATACAGAGAGAGAGAGAGGGAGAGGGTGGGTGGGTGGGTGGGAGGGAGGGAGGGAGGGAGGGGGAGGAGGAGAGAGGGGTATTCTGGCTTAGTCTTTTTGCTAAGTTTGTATGCAATAAAAGACACACAAGTACATCTCTGCAAAGACACAAAGAGCAGCTTTTTTGTGGTCCCAGGATGTTTTGGGTAAAACTCCCAAATGAACTTGACATCCCAATTGTGCCCATATTTGGATCGATTATTCTTGATGATAAATATATCAATACCTTCTTGAAAACTTTCAGGGTACAATTTTTTTTAATAATCTCCTCAATTTTTCCCCATTCTTGTCCATTTTGTGAATATTTTGGGAACTTTCTTGGAGTCAATAGTTTAAGTCTTCACATATGCCACATTGTCTATATTTTTGTCATATTTCCACCAAGTTTTAAACAAGTCACCTTGGGATTTTGACTTTTGTGAGTGTCATGACTGCACAGCATTTTCCAGGTAAAACTTCACGAATAAAATTTGAAATGAAATATCTGTAACTGTTGAGTTGTTTTTTTGGATAAAATAATCTAAATATTAAACTCAAATGGACTTTGAGATACTTTTAAATTTGGTCTAATATCCCTAATATGGGCATGTACTTACCAGCAATGTGGTTCGCATATGTGTTTACATGGTCCCCTTTTCCTAATATGGGCATGTACTTACCAGCATATTTGTTTACAGAGGTTCCGTTTCCTAATATGGGCATTACTTACCAGCATATGTGTTTACAGAGGTCCTTTTCCTAATGGCATTACTTACCAGCATATGTGTTTACATAGGTCCTTTTCCTAATATGGGCGTGTAACTTACCAGCATATGTGTTTACAGAGGTCCTTTTCTTTGGTAAAAACTTGACAGTGCATGAATGGGGATCACCAAGGAGAACCTGCAATGACCACAAGCTGATGAATAAAGCTAGAATTCGACCCACTTTCACTATTAGACAAAATTCAATATCATTCTTAATAAATGACAAAGGCTTTATTTATATAGAGGACCAACCTGCGAGCTATATTACCCAAGAGTGATTAAACAGATCTATTTTTGAAATGGTCAGGATGATTGGAGAGGCAGGTTTACCACCCTACTCTTCTTGAACTCCCTGTGAATGCACATAAATATGATAATCCAAAAATAAATATAAATACATAAAAAATGTAAAGAATCATAAAATAGTTCCAACTCAATTAAATTCCTCAGAGCACTTACATTTGTTCCACTGTCCCTAGGAATATTAAAATGTTCACATATTAAAAATTTGGCAGCCAGTTATAATGGCCGCCCCGTGTGACTCCTCTATACTTGATTTACTAACCGCTCTACATTTACACCTGGTGAAGTGAGACAGGAATCAAGTGTCTTGCAAACGGAGACAAACATGTTGGCCACCTTGGGGTTCGAATTCGCCACTGAATTACACAGTGCTTTCTAAGACCATCAAAGGTTTACACAGCTCAAATGAATTGCATACACCAATGGCTTTTAATTACATTAAGGCGACAAAAAAAACCTGTTTTACGGGCAAGCGGACCTTCAAGTATGGTCCGGTTGGTCGGGTGAATTTTTTTTTTTTATTTTTTTTTCTTTCCTGAGGTCAAAGTTGGCCTAAAATAGCCGAAAATCTGAAAAATCAGGAGAAAAAAATGAAAAAAATTTACAACAAAAATTTTTTTAACAATTAGCCAAATTGATAAATTTGAGCTAGAAACAGGCTGATTTTTTACATGACTTTGGAAAAACTAAAAAAAAAAAAATTTGCAAAACTGAAAAATCAGGGTCGTCGGCGGCCCGTAAAAAACGGTTTTTTTTTTTTCGGTCGTCCTCATGGAACTTGTCGTTTTCAGGATTTCCTGACGACATCTTGCAACTGATAAAATATGTAACCAACCACCTAAAGACTTCATAACAACCCCACACTAATCTACATATGACAGTCTTGGGCTTACTTTTGTATTTCTTTGGCCTCCCCCTCTTCCTTGATCACTAATCTATATGACATACTTTGGGGGGGGGGGGGGGGGGGGGCTTACTTTGTATTTCTTGGCCTCTTCTCCTCTTCTTGAGTCCACTAATCTATGACAGTACTTTGCTTTACTTTGTATTTCTTGGCCTCTCCATCTTCCTTGAGTCCCTACTCCTATACTAATATGACAGTACTTTGCTTACTCTTTGTATTTCTTGGCCTCTCCATCTTCCTTGAGTCATCACTACTCTATTGACAGTACTTGCTTACTTTGTATTTTTTGTTGGCCTCTCCCTCTTGCCTGAGTCTCTACTCTATATGACAGTACTTTGTTACTTGTATTTCTTGGTCCTCTCCCTCTTCCTTGAGTCTCTACTCTATATGACAGTACTTTGCCTTCTTTCTTTGTATTTCTTGGCCTCCGCTTCCCTCTTTCCTTGAGTCACTAATCTATGACCGTACTTTGCTTACTTTGTATTTTCTTGGCCTCTCCCCCCTCTTTCCTTGAGTACTAACTATGACAGTACTTTGCTTACTTTGGTATTTCTTGGCCTCCTCCCTCTTCCTTGATTCACTAATCTATATATGAACAGTACTTTGCTTACTTTGTCTTTCTTTTTTTTTTTTTTTTTTTTATTATTACCCTTTCCTTGGGTCTGGATGTGGTATAAAACCTACAAATATTCCCAAGACCCCATCAACCACCTTCAAAATAATACATACGACGAAAATAAATAAAATTCCAACAATAAATTATACAAAACTTAACATTACTTGTACCCACATATCAAGACCACTGAGAATCATCAGATCTTCAAGTATCTATGTTATACAACATTAAAAACTCGGAGTTTAGACATTAGAAATCGATCACAGATGTCAAAATCACATACCCAATAAGTTTTATTGAATTAAACTGTTTCCGACTTCCATGCTTTTTCAAAATTTTTAATTGCATATTACACAGAGCCAGATATTATGTAATATTTAATATATTTTTTAATTCTTTTTTTGAGAAACCATTTAAAGTGTTAGGATTCTTTTCCTAAAATCACTAGCTCTATTAAATAAATGTGGCTACTACTAAAATATAATTGAATACTGGAGTGCTTTTGCAACCCAAAAGAATTATAAATGGCGTAATATCACTTATGATTGGTTCGCATTTGATTATTGACCCATTCCTTGAAATCGAGCCAGTAAGAAACTGCAGTTCGGCACTCGATGAAAAGGTGCATAAAGGTTTCCTTATTTTCGCTACAGAATGTAAAAAGAATCGTTTTCACCCTCCTCCCTCGAAATTCATCTTGTGTAATATATATTTGTTAAGCTAAATGCTCTGAGTAGCTAATTGAACTCATTATATTTGAATCTCAAATCTCTTTTGTATTTCTTCTTGGCCGCTCTCCCTCTTCCTTGAGTCCAAGTCAACTCTCTATATGACATACTTGCTTACTTGTATTTTCTTGGCCTCCCCTCTTCCTGGTCACTAACTATATGACAGTACTTTGCTTACTACTTGTATTTCTTTCTTGCCTCTCCCTCTTTCCTTCCTTGCGTCTCTACTCTATATGACAGTACTTCATTACTTTTGTATGTCTTGGCCTCCCCTCTTCCTTGAGTCACTAATCTATATATGAACAGTACTTGCTTACTTTGTATGTCTGTCGGGGCCTCATCCATCTTCCTTGAGTCACTACTCTATATTACAGTAACTAGTACTTTGCTTTACTTTGTATTCTTGGCTCCTCCGTCTTGTCCTTGAGTCACTACTCGATAAGACAGTACTTTGCGTACTATTTGTATTTCTTGGCCTCTCCCTTTTCCTCTTGAGTCTCTACTCTATATGACAGTACTTTGCTTACTTGTATTCCTTGGCCTCTCCCTCTTCCTTGATTCACTACTCCTATATGACAGTACTTTCTTAAACTTACCTCTTGGATGTCTTTTTTTTTTCTTCTTTGGCCCTCCATCTTCCCTTGATCACTACTCTATATGACAGTACTTTGCTTTACTTTGTATTTTCTTGCCTCTCCTCTTCTTGATTCACTAATCTATTGACAGTACCGTTGCTTACTTTGTATTTCTTCTTTGGCCTCTCCCTCTTCCTTGAGTCTCGAATCTATGTCAGTACTTTGCTTACTTTGTATTTCTTGGCTTCTCCCCTCTTCCTTGAGTCACTACTCTATATATGTCAGTACTTTGCTTACTTTGTATTTCTCTTCTTTTCCTTGGCCTCTATCCCCTCCCTCTTCCTTGAGTCACAATTCTATATGACATTACTTTGCGTTACTTTGGTATTTCTTTCTTGGCTCTCCTCCTCTTCCTTGAGTCACTCTCTATATGTCAGTACTTTGCTTACTTTGTATTTTTTGGCCTCTCCCTCTTCCTTGGATTCCCTACTCTAATATGCATTACTCTTTGCTTTACTTTGTAATTTCTTGGCCTCTTCGCCCTCTTCCCTTGAGTCACTAGCTCTATATATGACAGTACGTTGCTTACTTTGTATTTCTTGGCTTGTTGGCCTCTCCCGCTCGAGTTATAATCCATGAACAGACTTTGCTACTTTGTTTTGTGGCCTCTCCTCTTCCTTGAGTCACTAACCCTATATTAACAGTATACAGTACTTTGCTTACTTTGTATTTTCTTTCTTTTCTCTTGACTTCCCTCTTTTCCTTGAGTCACTACTCTATATATGCCAGTTACTTTTGGCTTACTACTTTGTATTTCTTGGCCTCTCCATCTTCCTTGAGTCACTAATCTATGACAGTACTTGCTTCTTTGTTATTTCTTGGCCTCTCCCTCTTCCTTGAGTCACAATCTATATATTACATACTTTGCTTACTTTGTATTTCTTGGTCTTGGGCCTCTCCCTCTTCCTTGTCACTACTCTATAGACAGGACTGTTGCTTACTTTGTATTTTTTGGCCCTCTCCCTCTTCCTTTAGTCCACTACTCTGATATGGACGTACGACTTTTGCTTACCATTGTTATTTCTTTCTTGGCCTCTCCCTCTTCCTCGAGTCACTAATCTATATGACAGTACTTTGGCTTACTTTGTTATTTCTTTGTCCTCTTCCCCTCTTTACCTTGAGTCACTAAGCTATATTGACGTACTTTTTAGGGTTGCAAAGGGGTGGAAGTTTCCGTGAATTTTGGAAACTTTCCGGGAACTTTGAAGGGCCTCGGAATATTGGGAATTTGCGGGAATTTTCAATTTTGTTATTTATTAAAGTTGAAACATTTTAAAAAAACATTTGTGTCCCCTGAAACAAGGTCAATGCACATTCTGTCTCAGTTCCTATTACCAACAAAAATATTTGTAAAGGTCTTGGTTCTGTTTGGACCTATAGTTAAATATTTAAACCGCATTGTGTGTTAGAGACATTTGGAGCACAGCTGTTTAATGTCATGTTTTGAAGCATTGTATACCCTAAAATCACTACTTTAGGCATTTTGGGTTGATCATATTATGTACATTAAATCAGCCCAAATGGGCTACAATTAAAAAAAACTTGGTGGAAATTTGGATTTCCAAAAAATTGAGATCCATTTAAAGGGCTGAATTTCCACTGAAAATTTCATGCTTGTTGTTACAGCAAGTACAGTCAAACCATTTAAGTTGAAGTGATTTTGAAGATAGGTTACTCACTATCTAAGGTAAACTCAGGTGGGTTGGTTGGTTTAAAGAATACAAACTACAAGCCCAGTGAGTGAATGAATAGAGAATAAACTGACCCAAACGTGTATTATTTTCGTAAAGGTTGATGTATTTTTTCCCAGTTGTTTAAAACATGCTTGTTTTGTTGTAGTTCTTCTGTAGCATTTCATTTGTTCGAGTAATATCCTAATCTGATCAAAATAGTTTGTATCAATTTAATTTCAAACGATGTTTTTTGAAATTCCCGAACATTTCCTAAAATTCCCATAATTCTGTTAATTCCAAAATTTCCATGGAATTTCCTCTCCTCTGAAAATTCCTGGGAATTTTGTCAACCCTAGTAGTTTTGCTTCCTGTGTATTTCTTGGCCTCTCTCTCCTCTTCCTTGAGTCACTAATCTATATCTGACAGTACTTTGCTTACTTTGTATTTCTTGGCTTCTCCCTCTTCCTTGAGTCACTAATCTATGACAGTACTTGCTTACTTGTATTTCTTTCTTGGCCTTCTCCCCCTTCTTGAGTCACTATCTATATATGACAGTATTTGCTTACTTGTTTTTCTCTTGGCCTCTCCCTCTTCCTTGATTCAACTACTCTATGAACGTACTTTGCTTACTTTGTTATTCTTGCCTCCATCCCTCTTCCTTGAGTCACTACCTAATATGACAGTACTTTTGCTTACTTTTGTATTTTTTGTAAATGTTTGTTTGTTGTTTTGTTCGTTTTTGGTTTTTTTATTTCTTTCTTTGTATTTCTTGGCCTCCCCTCTCCCTCTTCCTTGAGTCACTACTCTATATATGTCAGTACTTTGCTTACTTTTGTATTTCTTGGCCCCTCCCTCTTCCTCTTCCTTGAGTCACTAATCAATGACAGTACGTTGCTTACTTGTATTTCTTGGCCTCTACCCTCTTCCTTGATCACTAATCTATTACAGTACTCTTTGCTTACTTTTGGTATTTCTTGGCCTCTCCCCTTCATTGAGCACTATCTAATATGACAGTATTTGCTTAACTTTGATTAGTCTTGGCCTCTGGATTCCTCTTTCTTGAGTCACTAATCTATTGACAGTACTTTGTTTATTTGTATTTCTTGTCCTCTCCCTCGTCCCTTGAGTCACTACTCATGGACAGTAACTTTGCTTACCGTTGATTTTCTTGGGTTCTGGCCTCTCCCTCTTCCTTAAGTCACTAATCTATATATGACAGTACTTTGCTTATTTGGTATTTCTCTTGGCCTCTCCCTCTTCCTTGAGACCTCAATCTCTACAGTACTCTGCTTACTTTGTATTTCGTTGGGCCTCTCCCTCTTCCTGAGTCACTACTATATATGTCAGTACTTTGCTTACTTTGTATTTCTTGGCCCTCCTTCCCTCTTCCTTGATCACTAATCTATATATACATTCAACTTGGGGGGGTGGGGGGGGGGGGGGTGCTATAGGGTGATGGGGGGGGGGAGCGAATGGTTGCTTTTAAGGGGTTGCAAAGGGTGAAGTTTCCTCCGGGTTTTGGGAAACTTTTCCGGAATTTTGAAGGGCTCGGGAATATTGGGAATTTTCAGAATTTTCATCAATTGTGGTATTATTAAAGTTTGAAACATTTTAACACATTTTGTCCCCATGAAAAAAGGTCACATGCACAATTCTCAAGTTCACTATAACCACAAAATAGGTGTAAAGTTCTTGTTTCTGTTGGACTATATATTTAAAATGCATTGTGGGTTAGAGACAATTTGGATCACGCTGTTTTAATGTCATTGTTTGATAGCATGTTCCCTAATCAATCTTGAAGGGCATTTTGGGGTTGATCATAATGCAATTAAATCACCCAAATGGGCTACAAAGAAAATAAAAATTGTGAAATTTGGATTTCCAAAATATGAGAGCATTAAAGTGGCCCTGAATTTCCACTCAACTTTTCATGCTTGTTGTTACAGCAAGTCAGGTCAAAACCATTAGTGAGTTGAAGTTGATTTTTGAAGATAGTTCTCACTATCTAAGGTAAACTCAAGGTGGTGGGTGGTTTAAAGAATACCAACAACAATACCATGAGTGAAGAATAGAGAATAAACTGACCCAATCGTAGAATTATTTTCTGTAAAGGGTTGATGGTATTTTTCTCAGTTGGTTTGAACATGCTTGTTTTTTGGCTTGTATGTCTTCCTTGTCGCATTTCAGTTGTTCGAGTAATATCCTAATCTGAGCAAAATATTTGTATAAATTTCAAAAGATTGTTTTGAAATTCCCGAAAATTTCCTAAATTCCCATAAATTCATGTTAATTCCCAAATTTCCATGGAATTTTCCGCGCCTCTGAAAATTCCATTGAATTTTTGCAACCTAAGTACTTTGCTTACTTTGTATTTCTTGGGCCCTCCCCCTTCCTTGATTCAGCTAATCCTATATGACAGTACTGTTTGCTTACTTTGTATTTGTTGTCCTCATCCCTCTGCCTTGAGTCCCTACTCTATATGACGTACTCTTTGTCTTACTTTGTATTCTTGGCCTCTCCCTCTCCTTGACTCACTACTCTCTAGATGAAAGTACTTTGCTTACTTTGTTTCTTGGCCTCCTCCCTCTTCCTTGAGTTCCACTAATCAATGACAGTTACTTGCTTACTTTTATTTCTTGTCCTCTACCTTCCTCCCTCTTCCTGAGTCACTACTCTATATTACAGTACTTTGCTTACTTTTTATTTCTTGGCCTCGTCCCTCTTCCTTGATGCACTAATCTATGACAGTCTTTGCTTACTTGTATTTCTTTTCTTTAGGCCTCCTCCCTCTTCCTTGAGTCTCTACTCTATATGACAGTACTTTGCTTACTTTGTATTTCTTGGCCTCCCCCTCTTCCTTGAGTCACTAATCTATATATAACAGTACTTGCTTACTTTGTATTTCTTGCCTTTCTCCCTCTTCCCTTGAGTCACTAATCTATATTATGACATTACTCTTTGTTACTTTGTATTTTCCTTGGCCTCTTCCCTCCTTCCCCTTGGGTCAACGATTCTATATGACGGTAACTTTGCTTACTTTGTAATTTTGGCCCTCTCCCTTCTTCCTTGCAGTCCTACTCTCTATGACGGTACTTTGCTACTTGTTTTCTCTTATTCTTGGTCCTCTCCTCTTTCCTTGAGTCACCTAATCTAGATGCTTACTTTGCTTACTTTGTATTTCTTGGCATATCCCTCTTCCTTGATCAACTACTCTATATGACAGTACTACTTTGCTTACTTTTTGTATTTTCTGGGCCTCTCCTCTTCCTTGAGTCCACTAATCTATATGACAGACGTTTGCTTACTTTGTATTTCTTTGGCTCTCCTCTTCCTTGAGTCTCTACTCTATATGACAGTACTTTGCTTACTTTTTATTTCTTGGCCTCTCCCTCTTCCTTGAGTCACTAATCTAATGACATTACTTTGCTTACTTGTATTTCTTGGCCTGCTCCCTCTCCTTGATCACTACTCATATGACAGTACTTTGTGTCTTCCTTTGTATTTCTTTTGGCCTCCTCCCCTTTTCCTTGAGTCACTACTCTATATGAAGTACTTTGCTTACTTTGTATTTCTTTGCCTGTCTTTCCTCTCCCTTTCGCCTTGAGGTCACGACTCTATATACAGTACTTGCTTACTTTGTATTTCTTTGGGCCTCTCCCCTCTCCTTGATTCACTACTCCTAGCTATGTCAGTACTTTGCTTACTTTTAAATTTTTTGTGGCTCTTCTCCCTCTTTCCTTGAGTCACTAATCTATATATGACAGTACTTTGCTTACTTTGTATTTCCTTGGCCTCTCCTCTTCCTGAGCCCTGTACTATATATGTCAGTACTTTGCTTACTTTGTATTTCTTGGCCGCCTCCCTCGGCCTTATCCTACGCTAGATAGGACAGTACTATTGGTTACTTTTGGATTTCTGGGCCGCTCCCTCTTCCGTAGGCACGAATCAAATGACAGTACTGTGCTGACTGTGTATTTTCGGGCCTCCCCGCTTCCTGGAGTCACTAATCTAAGAGGACAGTACGTTGCTGTGACTGGGTATGGCGGGGCCGCTCCCTCCTTCCGTGAGTCACTATCTAGACAGTATTTGGCGGTACTTGTATTTCTCTGGCCTCTCCCTCTTCCTTGAGTCTCTACTCTATATGACAGTACTTTGCTTACTTTGTATTTCTTGGCATATCCCTCTTGCCTGAGTCACTAATCTAGATATACCAGTACTTTGCTTACTTGGTATTTCTTCTTTTCTTTGGCCTCTCCCTCTCCTTGAGTCACTAATCTATATATGACCTTACTTTGCTTACTTTGTATTTCTTCTTTCTTGGGGCCTCTCCCTCTTCCCTTGAGGTCAACTATTCTATATGACTACTTTGCTTACTTTGTATTTTTTGGCTCTCCCTCGTTCCTTGAGTCACTACTCTATATGACAGAACTTTGCTTACTTTGTATTTCATTGGCCTCTCCCTCTTCCTTGAGTCACTAATCTATTGACAGGTACTTTGCTTACTTTTGTATTTTTGGCCCTCTCCCTCTTTTCCTTGAGTCACTACTCTATATGACGTACTTTGTCTTACTTGTATTTCTTGGGCCTCTCCCTCTTCCTTGAGTCACTATCTATATGACATACTTTCTTACTTGTATTTCTTGGGCCTCTCCCTCTTCCTTGAGGTCACAATCTATCTGACAGTACTTGCATACTTGTATTTCTTGGCCGCTCCGATCCCTCTTCCTGAGTCTCTACTCTATATGACAGTACTGGTGGGGGGTGGTGTTGCTTACTTTGTATTCTTTTTCTTGGGCCTCCTCCCTCTTCCCTTGAGTCACAATGTCTAGGACAGTGACTTTGCTTACTTGTATTTCTGGCCGTCCTCCCTCTTCTTGAGTCTCTACTCTATATGACAGTACTTTGCTTACTTTGTATTTCTTGGCCTCTCTCCCTCTTAACTTGAGCTCACTACTCTATATAAAAGACTTTGCCTTACTTTGGGTATTTCTTCTCTTTGTTTCTTGTTTCTTGGCCTCGTCCCTCTTCCTTGAGTCACTCCTCACGATATGAACAGTACTTTGCTTCTTTGTATTTCTTGGGCCTCTCCCTCTTCCGTGTCTCTACTCTATATGACAGTACTTTGCTTACTTTGTATTTTCCTTGGCCTCTCCCCTTCCTTGAGTCCCCTACTCTAAATATATGTCAGTACTTTGCTTACTTTACTTGTATTCTTTTGTGTTGGCCCTCTCCCTCTTCCTTGAGTCCTAATTCTATATATGACAGAATACTTACTGTACTTTGGCTTCCTTTGTATTTCTTGGCCGCTTCTCCCTCTTCCTTGAGTCACTACTACTATCTATATGAAACATACTTTGCTTACTTTTGTATTGTCTTTTCTTGCCTCCTCCCTCTTCCTTGATTCTCTAATCTATATACAGTCCTACTTTGCTTACTTGTATTAAAAAAGTCTTGCCTCGTCCCTCTTCCTTGAGTCCCTCAATCTATGACGTACTTTGGCTTACTTTGTAGTTCTGTCTCTCCCTCTTCCTTGTAGTCACAATCCTGACGTAACTACTTTGCTTACTTTGTATTTATTGGGCCTCTCCCTCTTCCTTGGATTCAACTAATCTATATATGACGACTTTGCTTACTTTGTATTTCTTGGCCGCGGTCCTCTTCCTTGAGTCACTAATCTATGACAGTACTTGCTTACTTTGTATTCTTTTTCTTTGGCCTCTACCCTCTTCCTTGGTCACTACTCTATATGACCGTACTTGCTTTCACTTTGTAATTTCGTGGCCTCTCCCTCTTCCTTAAGTCACTAATCTATATCTGCCAGTACTTTGCTTATTTATTTTTTTTTGGTCTCCCTCTTTCCTTGAGTAAGAACCAGTTGGTCCCGTCTCTCTAAGGATGTAGATGATGGCATTTGAGATTGGTCTTGTCTCCAGGAACGGCATTTGCGACAACCTCCTCCAAGGAACACTACGTGCCATCTTTCTTTACAAAACAGTAACTGCTGTTGAAAGATGGAATGGGAACAAGAGTGAGATGCTTTCACAAGAATTAAGATGGCCCCTAAAAGTAACTTTTTTACTTGGGAGCGCTAAGTTCTTTATGTGAAATTAGACAGGCAAAAATAATTGATCACATATTATTCACTAAATTCAATACTTGTAGAAAAGTGTATGGCACCAGACCCCATTATTTCCTACCAATTAGAAGCTATCAGTTGTTATGATGATGTGGTAATCACATTTTAATTGAAAAGTGCAAATTACCTCATTAATATTCATAACAAAGAGGTATGTTGAATACACTAATACCATTATATTACATAAAACATAGGTTACAAGTGCGTAACAAACAAAACAGGGGTTTATTTCCAGTTATTTCTGCAAAAGTTTAAAAATATTTTTTTTTAAATTTGTGCACCAAGTATTCATGAGGAGGAGCCGGACAAGAATCTGAAGGAAATTCATTATTTAAGGTATATTGTGACACCCCTCCCAAGGAAACTGCTTGAAATTAACAGGAAGGGATGCTTGAATATTTTAAGCACCTGAACATTTGTTTTTGTAACCAGGCTTTTAAGAAAAACAATTTTTGCACAAAATAATGAAATATTTGCCACACCGGCAAACCTGATCCACGCTCCAACAGGAAACTAAGAATCAATTTCCCTTGGCCTAATAGGTTACTGTATCTCTATGTTGCTATTTGGTTTACTTCATGTATTTAAATTAGGCGCTACCATCTTTATTTACATCTTACGTTAGCTGACATAAATTCAGACCATTGACCTTGACTATCTCCGTAGTGACTTCTCTTTATTGACAATATAGTTCTGCGCACGCTCTGACTTGATATCTGGTTTAGCCCCCACCTCTTTCTGCTAATCTTGGGATATTTGCAATAGTGCCACCTGGGTGGTCTACAGCAGGACGGGCTAGGTTGCCTTTTGATTTGGACTGACACGGGACTGGACGTGATACTGTGTTCATGATTTACACTTCAATTTGAAATAATTTTAGGGAATTTGATCGAGCGAGACAAACTTTTCATTTTTAATAGTGGTAAATGCGAGCATTAGGAATGCTTTCCTGAATAAATTGTTTCTCATTTGTATTTGCGGCAATAGTCACTATTTGGCCATGTGTCTTGAATTGGGGCCTGCTCTAGGGTGGAGCTGTTTCATATTTTAGAGAAATCTGACATGTTTGCAATGATTAGAGTACTTAAGTAATTGAATGCTTCCAATTAAGCACTCATTTAAAGCTTATTTAGTTAGCTTTAAGTTGATACCAAAATTATCTTGATCAGACTTCAGTAATTAAAATGATGACTAATTAAGTAAACGAAGATGGAGGGTGGAGCGATTGGGACACGGAGATTGGGACACGGTACCATGTAAAGTCTATGGGAGAATATGAAGCTTCGGCTCTTATTGTTTTTTTTTATCTTAACAATCTAGTCCGTAGGCTGGGTGGGTCCCCGTGTGCATGAGATGTGCCCTAAGTTAATCTTCACAGCCATGGACTAGACCATCGGACATACCAAAAAAGTGAGGGTAGATTTTTGCTACCTCAACACTTTTTTTGCTAGAGGGCGTTTTCAAAATGGCCGCCAAAATGCCATTTAACACCATATAATGGCGTTTTGGCGGCCATTTTTATGGGGTGAAATGGTCCATTTTTGTAGTGGTTTCCTCTATTTGATGTCAAATGTATAGAGCAGTAAAATTCACTACCTAAATGTATTCCTAATAGAGGGCGCTTTTCATAATGGCTGCAAAATGCAATTTAGCACCTCATAAATTCATAATGATGTTCTACTAGCCAAAAAATGGGGTGAAATGGCCCGTTATTTTCAGTGTTTTGCTATATTTGTTGATGTCAAATATATAGAGGGGTCACATTCACCACTTGAATGTATTCCTAATGGAGGGTGCTTTTGAAAATGGCTGCCGAATGCTATTCAACACCTTATAATGATGTTTTAATTCCTATGCAATGGGGTAAAATGGTCCAGTTTCTCAGTATTTTCCTATATTTGTTGATGCCAAACGTAGAGCGGTCACATTCACCATTTAAAGGTATTCCTAATGGAGGGCGTTTTTAAAAATGGCCGCCAAATGCGATTTAACACCTTGTGATGATGTTTTAATAGCATAAAGGGGTAAAATGGCCCAGTTTTCAGTGTTTCCCTATTTGTGGATTGTTTTCTCCATTATTTGTTGAGTTACTTTATTCAGTTCTATCAAAGTTCTGGTTTCATTTTTTTCCTTTTCTTGCAGTTAATTTTAATGATTTTCTAGTGATGTTTCAGTTTAATGGATTTGTTCAATAATATGCTGTTATTGGTGATATTACAATCTAAGTACTGATAGGGTTGTGCGCTCAGCCAGCTTGTAACCTCGATGAAGCGAAATGATTGTGACGATTTCCTGATGGCAGCGTAATGACAATTGGCAATCGTGCTGTGAGCATCTCGTATGAGGAGAAAATTTGATTTCCACATGACATACATAGCAGACATGATGGCCAATGTCTGAAAGCTGAAGACAAAATTCTGCAGCACATTTGGGGATTTTCTCAGACATAGCTTTGGGTCATGTGTGGAAGTCTGCATCAGCTGCAAACAGGCTTGATGTAATATTTGATTCTTACAATACAAATCTGTGAAGGACGCTGACCAAAACAATTCAATCATGCTACCCTAAATTGAATGAAACAACAATCAATCGGGATTTACCTCTCCTGACGAGAATATGGGTTGAAAAGGTCTAGTTTTGTAGAGTTTCCCCATTTGTTTGAGGTAGAGTGAGAGAATGGTGAGACTCATAAACTACCAATAAACAGTATCCCGGGTAAGGGTGCTTTTCGAGATGACCAACAATTACCTATTTTTTAAACAATCTGACTATACGATTAATTTACAAAAAACGTGATTCAGAATCATCTGCAGTAGCAACTCATCACAGTTCGCAACAACGTCTAAAGGCCATTTTTTGGTCAGTTCCGTTTCATATACAAAACAAAAGGAGGGAAAGAAGAATGGTTACCATAAGAGCCTTGAACATTTTTGTATCAAAATGATAAACTTGTCATATGTAGGCATTCATTATCATTCCCACCTATCTGCTCCAATCATGTGCCATTCAAATGTATCCTGGAATGCAATCATAGTAGCGCAGAGGGGGATTTAGAGGGGGGGGCGCCCCTGCGCGCGCCCCATCTAGTTTTTTTGCGAGCACGGAGGGCGCCGGCCCCGCATAGAACGCGCCGGGCACACTGTAGATCTAAAACACTGACTTTTTTACATTACCACACAACGCAATGGCCCGGGGGGGGGGGGGTGCTCAAGGGGTTTTGATGGGACCCATGCTCATTCCAGGGTTTCCGAAGGTGACCCCTAACGGAACCCATTTTCATTGAAAATATACCCCAACGGGACTAGTTTTGGTGGAAATGATCTATTTTTTCCCATGAAATATAAACGCCTAACGGGACAATTTCAGTGAAACTATAACCCTGCGGGACCTGCTCAAAATATGTGAATAGAAAAGGTACCTTTATAGCTAATAATAGAAGGAAATGACACTTGTGCTACTGACTGTAAGAAAGAGTTACACCCTCAGGGTTATTTTGCTGATACATTTAGGTTAGTTTCCTCCTATTTGTATCACAATCACATCTGAATTTGATACCCCTAGCGGGACTATAACTGTGAATTATTGTGAATTTGATACCCCTAGCGGTAGTCCCACATTTGCAGCTATCCCGCTTTTTTGGAACGAGCAGGTTACCCCGACCAAAATCCAAGAACAAGGGAATAGAGCCCCCCCCCCGGGGCACAGGGCGCCCTGTAGATCTCCTAAAATGACGTCCGTGCGCCGTGTAGATCTAGCTTCCCAGCATATGCAATTAGTCCCTGTTCTCCCCCGGCGGCCCCTTCAGAATTTCGACCCGACTTGAAAAAAATAGCCGGAAAAATTTTGCGCCCCCTCAATGAGAAATCCTGGATCCGCCGCTAGAGTAATAGCAACAAATGCATAGTAAATGAAACAGCACTACACTATTATCAGTTGTGACTGGCATGACCATTAACATAGCATGGTGAGTGGATGCGCTTTACAAACTCAAATTGATGATGAACAGACAGAATTTTCATCGCATTTTCATCCTATTACACAAAGCGCCTCAAAGATATTACCAGCAGGGTCGGACAGTGGGTTCCCATTCCTCCTGCACTTATAAACCTTGGTATCGTGTTTGATCAGACAATGTCTATGACTGAACATGTAAAGGTCATCAGTACGCGGTTAACTTCCACATTCGCATATTTACCGGATCCGCCGCTTTCTCACATTTGAGAGTTGTAATCACGAGTCACCCCACACCACCCGTCCGGTTCAACGTGATTGCATCTCGCATTGACTATTCAATTCACTTTTGTATGGAATGTCGGGCAGAGATATCGGAGTAAACTCAGATTTTTTGCAGAATAGAGCAGCAAGGCTTGTTGTTTCAGATCTGATAGAAGGACACCAGCCACACCACTCTCTTTAAAGAGCTCCATTGGCAACCAATTAGTGAGCGCGTTTTCTTTAAGCTTATGCTTCTTACTTACAGGGCATGTACGGACAATGGCCATCTTACTTGTCCGAATACCTCGCTTTGTATATTCCTGGCAGGCCAGGATTGCGATCTGCAGATGACAAGACTCGCACTGTCCTCACTGTTTCCCCACAAAAGGTCAGTGGCTTACAGGGCTTTCATCAATATGCGGCCCTACCGATGGAACTCTTTGCCTTTCCCTGTTCGCCACTACTCTCAATTCCATTGTTACTTTTAGAAAGCTCTACAATTTCATCTATTTCCTAAGATTTGAATTGTGTGAAAAAAAAAAACTAAAAATAGTTTTTTGGTATTGCCTCACATGATTGTAATTGGTGCGCTGTTTCTTTCTATGTTAATAGTTTGATGTTAAGTATTTTTTTTATTTTTTTTCCTTTTTTTAATGTTTTCTTATTTTATTATTTTATAATTTTAGGCTAAATAGTAATTACTCTCTAATTTGTAAAGCCGCTTTGACCTTGTTTTGGAGAAGGCGCTATATCAATGCTTTTTGTATTGTATGAGGAATGACACGAACATCAGCCTCTTCTATATATCTAGTTTAAGCTCGGAACCTCATTACTGGAACCAACCAAATGCAAAGCAGCAATGTATCACCCGCTATCCCTGAAATGAAAAATTGAGCATATTTTTATTGTAGGTGAAGTTTGAGCTGCTTTTTTGTCAGATTACTCATGGTTACATTTGATGCCCAGAACCTGTCGATCTCTACTGTTCATTGGTGAGTCTTCTATACACTTTACTCATAAATAGGAAACTCTACAAAACAGAACCATTCACCCATATCATCGACAGGACGGTGTAAATCCTAATCCCGATTGATTGTTGTTCCTGGTCAATTAATTGTACATTACTTGAACGTTATTTTCACTCAGACTCAGTCCCTTCCGATTAAATCAAGACTATATCAATGCCTGTTTTTGCAGGCTGACGCAGACTTCCCACAGCATAATCAAGCTGTGTCTGTTAAGATCCCCAAATTGCTGCAGAATTTTGTCTCAGCTTTCAGACATGGCCATCATGTCCACTACATGTCGTGTGGAAATCTTCTATCCTCCTTCGAGACGCTTACAGCACATTACCAATTAATTTTTTTTTAATATGCTGCCATCAGGAAATGGTCACAATCATTGACCTTGACACCTCCGTATGACTTCCTCCTTTATTGAATATCGTTCTGCGCACGCTCTGACTTTATATTGGGTTTAGCCCCCCACCCCCTCTTTCTGTTTCCTGCTTATCTGGGAATATTTTGCAATGTGCCACCTGGGGGTCTAACAAACAGCAGGACGGGCTAGGAGGTTTGCCTTTTTATTTGGACTGACACCGGGCGGGACGTGATACTGTGTGTTCATGATTTAATAACTTCCAATTTTGAAATAATTTTTAGGGAATTTGAATACGAGCGAGACAAAACTTTTCATTTTTTTAATATAGTGGTAAGCAGCATTAGAATGCTTTCCTTTCCTGATAACTTGTTTTCTCATATTTTGTATTGCGGCCCCCATTTAGTCACTATTTTGGCCATGTGTCTTGAACTGGGGCATGCTCTAGGGTGGGCTGTTTTTCATCTTTTATAGAAATCTGACATTTTTGGCACATGATTAGAAGTTACTTAATATAAAATTGCATTCTAGATGCCAGATTATCTACGCTCATTTAAAGCTTATTTAGTTAGCTTTAAATTTGATAAACCAAAATTATCTTGATCAGACTTCAGCTAATTAAATTATGACTATTTAAGTAAACGAAGATGGAGTGTTGTGCGATGTGACACGGAGATTGGGACACGGGTACCTCATTTTAAGTCTATAGGGGAGAATATGAAGCTTCGGCTCTTATAGTTTTTCTTTATCTTAACATCTCGTCCGTAGGCTGGGTGGGTCCCCGTTTGCATGAGATGTGCCCTACGTTACTCTTCACATCCATGGACAAGACCATCGGACATACCCACAAATGAGGGTAGATTTTTGCACCTTCTGCACTTATTTTTGCTAGAGGGCGTTTTCACAATGGCCGCCAAAATGGGAATGCCATTTAAACAACCATATAATGCTGTTTTTTGGCGGCCATTTTATGGGGTGAGAATGGATTCCATTTTTGTAGTTGTTTCCTCTATATTTTTTTTTTGATGTCAAATGTATAGAGCCAGTTAAAATTTTCACTACCTAAAATGTATTCCTAATAGGGTGGCGCTTTTCAAAAATGGCAGCCAAAATGCAATTTAGCACCTCATAAATTCATAATGCTTTTCTAGGGATCACTGCTAAGCCCAAAACTTGGGGTGACATGGCCCGTTATTTGTTCCAGTTGTTTGCTATATTTGTTGAATGTCAAATATATAGAGGGGTCACATCCACCACTTGACTGTATTTCCTAAATAGTGGAGTTTGCTTTTTGGAAAATTGCTGTCCTAATTCTATTTCAAACACATCCCTTCTAATTCATTTTATAAATAATTCCTATGCAGGGGTAAATGTTCCCGTTTCTCAGTATTTTTCCTATATTGTTGATGGCAACACCGTAGAGCGGGTCACATTCACCATTTTAAAGGTATTACCTCCTAATTGAGGGCGCTTTTAAACATGGCCTCCAAATGGATTTTAACACCTTGGATGATGTTTTAAATAGCATAAAAGGGTGAAATTGGCCCATTTTCAGTGTTTTCCTCCCCCTATTTGTGTATTTGTTGTCCCCTTCTCCATTATTTGTTGAGTTACTTACTTTATTCACTTCTATTCAAAGTTTTTCTCTGGTTTTCATTCATTTTTTTTTTTCCTTTTCCTTCAGTTAAAATTTTTAATAATGAATTTCTTCTAGTGAGGTGTTTCAGTTTAATAATGTATTTGTTTTTCAATAATAGCTGGTTATTGGGTGATATTACAATCTAAGTACTGATAGGGTTGTGCGCTAAGTTCCACTTGTAACCACCTCGATGAAGCGAAATAATTGTGTACGATTTCTGATGGCTCAAAGGCGAATGACAATTGGCAATCGTGCTGTGAGAATCTCGTATGAGGAGAAAGAGTTCCACATGACATCACGCAACCTGATGGCCAATGTCCTGAAAGCTGAGACAAAATTCTGGCAGCACATTGGGGATTTTCTCAGACAATATCTTGGTTCATGTGTGGAAGTTCTGGCAATCAAGCTGCAAACAGCTTGATGTAATATTTGAATTGTCTTACAATAAACAAATCTTGAGGCCTCGAACGAAAACATGTCGTCATGCTACCATTAAATTGAATGAACAACATCACCGTGATTTACCCCTTCCTGTCGGGATATGGGTTGAAATGGTCTATTTTTGTAGAATTTTCCCCTCCCCATTTGTTGAGGTATAGTGTATAGACAGGGTTAGACTCAATAACAGACCATAAACAGTAATCCCGGATAGAGGTGCTTTTCGGATGACCAACAAATTACCAGATTTTTAAACAAATCTGACTATAATGATGAATTTAAAAAAAAAACGAAACGAGATTCCGATCATCTGAAGTAGCAACTCATCCCAGTTTGCAACAACTTCTAAAGGCCACCATTTTTGTAGTTATTTTCATATCAAAAACAAAGGCAGGAAAATAAGAATGTGTTACCATATGGAGCCTTACGTTTTGTATCAAAATGATCAAAACTTGTCATATGTAGGCACTCATTATCCAGTACCCCCTATCTGCTACAAACTGTTGCCATTCACAAGTAATCCCCTGGAATGCAACAAATCATAGTGAGCAGGGGCGGATTTAGAGGGGGGGCGCCCCTGAAGCGCGCCCCCTCTATTTTTTGCGAGCACCAGCGCCGTGGCGCCGCATAGACCCCGGGCACACTGTAGATCTATAAAAATGACTTTTTTACAACACACACACGCACAGGGGCCCCGGGGGGGGGGGGGTTCTCATGGTTTTTGTTGGGGGTACCCATGCTCCATTCCAGGGGTTTCCGAAGGTGACCCCCCTGGGACCAATTTTCAGTGAAATAATACCCCAACGGGGGGAACTAGTTTTTGGTGGAAATTATACTAGTTTTCAGTGAAAATTATACCCCCCTACGGGAATCAATTTGCAGTGAAACTATACCCCTTGCGGACCTGCTCAAAATTGTTGAATAGAAAATGTACCTTTAAAATAGCCTAATATAGAAGGAAAATGACACTTGTGCTCTGTAAGAAAGATTACACACTCAGGGGTTATTTTGCTGATACATTTAGGTTTAGTTTTTTCTCCTATTTGTGATCACAATCAAATCTGAATTTGATACCCCTATCGGGAACATAACTTGATTATTTGGGTGATGTTGATACCCCTAGCGGTATTCCCACATTTGCAGCTAGTCCCAGCTTTTTTTGGAAAAAAAAAAAAAAACTAGCATGGGTACCCGACCCAAATCCAAGAACACCCAGAAGGCAGGACGACGGAAAGAGACCCCAAGAGGCAGGCTAGCAGCGTGGCACAAGACTAAAGGGGGAGCGGGGGACGTTGGCGACCGGGAGCACTATTTGGGGGAGAGGAAGAGGTGTCCTGTATGCGCGTCAAGGAACGCGGTCGGGAGTAAAGGGCATACAAGAGGCTTATAACACGGAGTTGACCGAACAGGTATAAAGGAAAGCGTGGGTTGGGCGTGCGGGGAACACCAATGCGAATAACAGGAGCGAACGAAAGTTATCTTGGTAAGTGCTCGAAGAGACACGATGTGTTAGGTCGGGGTGTACGGAGCCGGGATAGAGGAACAGGAGAGGGATGGAGGAGCACTGGCGGCGGTGCTAGGGTTAGCATTTGGGGGTTAGGGAGGGAGCGGGTGTGCCCCAGGTGTTGTGCCTGGTTGCGGAGAGAGCGAACGGAGGGCGTTGTGGAGAATTCGGAGAAGAATTGGGGAAGTGCGCGGAAACAGGCGAAGGAAAGGTGACTAGGGGGGGAAAGAGATGACTAGTTTTCCGGGGTTTTTTGCTGGACAGGGGGAGTAGTAGGGTAGGGAGGGGGATGGTTAGATGGGGTTTTATGAGAAAGTATGTGGGGTTGGCAAGTGAGGGAGAATGTTGTGAAGCGAGACCGATCTGCGTCTCGCCCAGTCCCCCGGATTTTTTATCTTCCTTTTTTGATTCTGTCTTCACCTTTCTCTGACTCTCCTCCATTCGGTGTGGGGAGAACAGGAGGCCTCGCGGTCGGCGCCGGTAGATTCTAAGCTCCAGCAGATTGCAATTATGTACCTACCTGTCTCCGACATGTTCCCTCCCCCGGGCGGGGCCCCTTCACAATTTCGAAACGCGACTTGAAAAAAATAGCCGGAAATTTGGCGCGCCCCTCAATTGATAAATCCTGGATCCGCCCCTGTAGAGTAATAGCACAAATGCATTATAAATGAAACAGCACTACCATGATCAGTTTGTGACTAGTCCTTGAACTGCATACATAAATCATTATTTACTGTGTGATTTCTCTGGTAACAAACTCAAATTGACTGATGAAAAACAGAAGAATTTTTCATCCGCCTGTTCACCTATTACACAGTCTCCTCAAAATATTACCATCAAAACCATCATGTTCGGGAACCGGGATGTTCCCCAGTCCTCTGCAATTATAAACCGTTGGTGTCGTGTTTGATCAGAACCAATGTCTAGATAACATGTAAGAGTCATCATTAAGTCCCTTTTAACTTCCACCGTTCGCAATATGTTTACCAAACCACCGCGGATCCGCCGCTTTACTCAACATTTGGAGTGCACCTACCACAATGCTTTCGGCCTTGGGGCTTCCCCTTCTGTGTCCTCTCTCATTGCCCTATGCCCATTCATGCTTTTGTAGGATGTCGGCCAGAGAATCGGAGTAAAGCTTATATCGATTTTTGCAGAATAATAGCAAGCCAGGCTTGTGGTTCAGATCTGATAGAAGACAACCAGCCCAACACCACATCCTAAAGAGCTCCATTGGCTACCAATTAGTTCGCAGCTGCGTGTCCTTTAAAAGCTTATTGCTTCTTTACTTACAATGGCATAAATTCCCGGAACAATTGCCATCTTACTTGTCCGAATACCTCTCTTTGTATATCTTCCTTGCGGGCCAGGATTTGGGATCTGCAGAATGCACCCCAGACGCTCCTCCCTGTTCCTCACAAAAGGATCAGTGGGTGGAAGGGCTTTCAAGCATGCGGCCCCACTAGCCTCTTGAACGTCTTTGCCTTTCTCCTTTCTGCTGTTCGCCACTCCAAGTCCCATTGTTACTTTAAAACTCTAAATGTCAATCTATTCCAAGAGTTTTTTTGATTTTGTGCTTAATTAGTTTTTTGTTAATTTGCCTCACATGATATTAATTTTGTGCATCTGTTTTCTTTTCTTTTCCTATTTTATAGTTTGGATTTTAAGGTACGATTATCATTGTTTCAATCTTTTACAATCCTGTTGTATTACTATGTTTTAAGAGAGTAGGGCTAAATAGAATTACTCTCTTTTGTAAAGCGCTTTGACCCTGTTTTGAGAAGGCGTCTAAATATCAAATGCTGTTTTATTGTATAGAGGAATGCACACGAACATCAAGCTCTTCTATATCTAAGTTAAGCTCGTGAACCCTCATTACGGCACCACCAAAGGGAAAAAGAAGCAATGATCAACCGCTATCCTTAAATTAAACTTGAGCATATTTTTATTTGTAGGTGAAGTTGAGCTGCTTTTGTTTTGGAAGATTATACCATGGGTACTCTTTGATGCCCAACCTGTCGTAATCGACTGTTTTCATTGGGTTGAGCTTCCTATACACTTTACCTCAATAAATACGAAAACTCTACAAACTAACCATTTTTCATCCCAATCTCGACAGGAAGGGGTAAATACCGATTGATTGTTGTTCATTCAATTAATTGGTCGCATACTTGACGTTAAAGTTTCACCACTTCAGTCCTTCCCAGATTATCAAAGACTATAGCAAGCCGTTTGCAGCTGCACGCAGACCTTCCACACCTAATCAAAAGCTGTGTCTGATGAAAGCCCCAAATGTGCTGCAAGAAATTTTGTCTCAGCTTTTCAGACGATTGGCCATCATTGTCCACTAAATGTCGTGTGGTAAACTTCTCCTCCTCCTTCGAGACGCTTACAGCACTTTACACCTACCAATTAGCTATTTATGCGCATCATGAACTTTTCACAATCATCTTTGGACCGAAAACACATCCTATCTTCTCTGGTGTTCATTCGTTTTCTCCTCTTCACCACCCATATCGCGAACTATCAGCACTTGGAATTGGTAATATCCAACCAATAACAGCATTGTTAGCTTGATAAACATTAATCATCAAATCCATTAAATCATAACTAGAAAATCATTATACAATAAAATACACTAAGAAAAAGAAAATGAAACCCTAATTATGGTTAATTACTGATCCCTCAACAAATTATGGAGACAAATCAATAAATAAGGGAACACCTAAAAACTATTAAACACAACCATGATAGGTGTATAAATAGATTTGGCGCCATTTTTTCGAAAGAGGCGCCCTCAATAAGGAATATTAATAGGTGATAGCGACTGCTCAAATCATTTGACATAAACAAAAATAAAAAACCACGTACAACACTGTGCCATTTCATTTTCCACCCCATATAGAGGCTATAAAAACGGCCATTAGTTGGTGTTAAATGCATTTTGGCGGCCATTTTGAAAATGCCCTCTAGCTAAAAAAAAAAGTGCCGGGGTAGCCAAAAGTCTACCCTCACTTGTTTTTGTTATGTGTGATGGGCTAGTACATGGCTGTGGAAGAGTAACTTAGGGCATATCTCATGCACACGGGGACCCACCCCCAGCCCCACCCACTAATCATTTAATTATTAGAATATATCTCCAATTAGCTAATTAACTGCCCTTTTAATTTAGACCATAACTTTGTTTGTGGGATTCTACTTAAAAGAATTATAATCAAATACGTGATTAATTAACAAGTTCGGATTGAGTATACAATTGGACACGATAAACCTACAATATGAGAAAAACATGTTTATTCAGTCCAATATGTTTCTTCATAACCTTCAATAAGATTAACACATTAAAACAATGAATTTACACACTTTTCCATTCAATGCCTAATTAACATAGACTAACATTTTAATAAGCTCAATTAATTAGACAGCTGGGATCAGAGGAAATGGACACAGTACTTGCAAATTTTAATAGGTGAAAATTAGTCCTGTTTTTTTTACTCAGTAAGAGACACTTTTGAATCCTGTCCTGTTTTTCAATTATATCTTCTAACCATTACAGATTTAAATATTAAGAATACCAAAATGAATGTTCTGATTAACTCATAATTAAATTATTCTTACTTAATTACAAGTGAAGAACCAGAGTGGAGGAATGAGGTACAAGCTGCCATATCGAAAAGATGAGACCTGTTTAAAGCCCCTACCCTACGGCACTACAAATTTGATGCCGTTGATTATTCAGAAAAATAAATTCAATCTAGACCATGTCACGTTGTTAACGAGTGTCTTTTAGAATGGGAGGTCCTTACCAATATCAATTACGTCTCTTTCAACTCTGCCCTACAAGACTGCAATACTAGCTGCGTCGTATACCCCTTGGTTTCTCCCCATGGGGTCAGCCCCGTTCGGATCTTTTTCCTCTTTCTTCTTTTCTCTCACGCCTAGAAAGCGAGAAGGTTCCGGGTTCGAGACCGGTGTATTTTTTTTCTTCTTCTTTAGTTCTGTGCCTCGCCAGTATTTCACTTCTCCTCTCTTTCTATAGTCTTTTACCTTTTACAGTATTTCTTAGATTAATACTTGGTGTTTTCTCTTTAATCCATATCACTTGTTGACCGCACTGCTTAACAATGTGAGCTGGGGTTGGTGCTCTGGGCCAATTTTGAGCAATGAGCACTGTAAATTCCTACTTGTCATACAGTAAAATAATTTTCACAAGGGTTTATCAATTTTATATTTTAAATGACTGGTTATTGGATTTACTTTGCATACTTGATTGTGCTTCAGCAGAAGCTACTTGACGAAAGTCTTTAAGCAGTTTTAAGGGTTTTATGCAATATTTGCATTTTTTTATGCCAATTTTTGTGTGTTTACCCTTTTCCTCCCCCAAACATAACAAAATTTTAACTAGGGGTATCCTGTAAAAACTAAGTCTTGTTATATGTCAAATACCGTCTTAGATTTTACATAAATATCTTTTTTTTTTTGGATAGGTGCTTTTGGTTTGATGTGGATTCGGGTACTTACTTTTAATATACACCACTTTTGTCCTACTTTTTTCATGAGGTTTTTGATTAATAACTGCTTAAGACCTCTAGTCCTACTGCAATTTTGATAGCATATTTTGGAGATTGGCAATTTCCTTTCAGAAAATGTTTACTTTTTCATATGCTAGCATTATAGTTTGGAAGTTATAAGGTTTAAGCTCAAAATGAGCTTGATACTTGTATTTGCAGACTAAACTTAAAGCGGCACCTGGCAATTTTCACAAATATATATAATGTTCTTCAAATTTGCTTTGTCCCTCACATATAGTCTAGGCCATTGCATTGGAAGACAGAGATATATGTTACCATAAAAATAACATACCCAAAACAGATAGGGACATTGATATGAGGATAAACACAATCCAGGTATTTGTTAGGCCAACTTTTAAGTTTTCCATACTTTAATCAACAATGTGTAATATAACATGAATATTTTTGACTAGTACTCACTGATATTTAAAACCACAAAGGTTCAAAGACCCGACAAAACAGTGGGTGTATGCGTGGTGGTAACATGCAGTCCGGTTTTCGTTTTCCTTTGGTTAAAACGCCATTTTCGTTGCCTGCTGAATTTAAACGTTGCCGGCGACGTTAACTTATAAAATCGTTCTGTTTACCCATAAGGACTGATTTGGTCTTAATCTTTCGAGTTAGGGCTTTTGTATAAAAGCCTTACAACCATTCAAAATATGATTTTGAAAAATCTTGAGGGTGCACTATTTTTCAAAATGTGCCAGGTCCCCTATTTAAAACAAGACCCCACTTTCAAGATGCAATGTCCCTTTCTCTGGTCAGTCACTCTTTGTCTATCTTTTATGTTTGGCTGTAAGTAGTGAGTTTACTTTTAAGCCTTATCGAAGCTCGGCTACCGTGCCACATGTTTAGAGGTTCCTTGTCATACTTCCATTCACTGCATTGCCTGTTGCTTAAATTTACTTACTGAAATGTTCCTCCTTTCCGCTTCACTCCTAATCAATTTATCTGCAGTTCACCCAGGTCCCTTCCAGGGTCACGGTGTTGCAGTGGCGTTGCAGTAAACTTGCGAAGGTTTGCAATAATGCTACTGCAAACCACTGCTGCACCCCACTGCATCTTGGCTGCTCGTCAGTTAAAATAATTTTAAACTTTGTTGCAGTACTGGCCATTGCGTGCAATACTATTCAATTGATTGCAACAAACGATTTTTGTAGCTGCTTGCAGCACTGCAATGCAGTGAAAGTATGAACGGAACCTTTACCCACTCCCTCTTACTGTCGTTTCACCCACAATGCTCCGTTTTGATGATCGCTAAAATTATGTTTTTTTCCCTCAATCAATTTCGAGAATTTTATTTTTCGCGATAACAGAAAAAACGTTACTTTTTTTCATTTCAAAGTTCGCGAAATTTTGAAAAGGGGGTATTACAGTGGGGGTGGGTCGCAGAAAAACCCGTATGAGAATACCGGTTTTATGTCCGTGTTTTCAGCCATCATTGGCCATGGAATAAACAAAGTATCAATTCTCAAACCGTCATGGACGCTCTGACTACCTAGTTATAGATTTTTCCTTATAGAGATTCCTCTTGTCATCTGCGCATGGTTCACATCACTATTGTTGTGTCATCATATATCGTATTTTATTGTTGAACTTGTATTTTCCGTTTTGTTTGACAAAGGGGGATAAATTAATCATCATTCATGATTTCGCGAAAAAAGGGGGTAAATATTTTAGCCCTAAAAATTTGGCGTTTGCCCACAAAAACTGGGTATATTTTTGGTTACACCAGAATATGCGAACAAAGGGGGGTGTTTTCAATTTCCTACGACGAGCATGGGTACCCGACAATAAGAGATTTTCCTTTACCGGGTTGCAACTAACTAACATGCATTTGAATTCTTTTGTTTCATTGAAGTGTGGATGGCGCAAAATTTTGGCCTCATGTTCTCCTCTGAAAATATGATGAAAGCCTGTAAACAAATTAGGGATCACAAAATTTATCATGTTCACTTAACATGTATTTATCAGTTTGTAATAAACATGCTGAATAATAAATAAAAAACGAAGTGTTTCGGTAGCCGTAACGGCTACCTAACCCCAGGGTTCGGTAGCGATCCGGTAATTATAGCCCGGGAGTGTTTCAGTAGCCGTACGCACCATCTTTAAGGACATCGTATCTATATAACAATGTTTCAAGAGGTCTCACTCCGTGAACGAGGGGTTGTTTTGGTTTTGAGCATTTCGACTTCAAAATATGCAACGTTTTTCCTCTATAACGAAAAACAATGTTGTAATTTGTTACTAAGGGTACACACAACACACACAGATTAAAATGAAATGTTTGGAAAACATTTTACGTACCTCGTTCGTTTCAAAGAATTTGCCTTGTCACTGTTTATTTGGAATAACAATTAATTGGCTTTGAAGTACATGTGTATCGCTTCAACCCTACCACACTGTTTTATTCTGTTACCTTCTATTCTTTCTCACGTTTGCAACTCTCCCTCAGTGTCAATAGAGTGAATCGATGGCAAGCTTGGGGATCTGCATTCTAAATTCTAACACCGAGTCAATCATAATTTATTTTATCTGAAAAATTGTTGTTATTATCCGTACAATCTTATTTTTGAAGGCCTTTTGGGAATTTGGGAGACATCTCTGTAAACGTGTCGGATAATTCCTGGTGTAAACTGCAAAATTGGGCAGATTTCAAAGAAGAATATAAGGTCTTTAAGCTCTGAACAAAAGACACTACAGAATAAGTTAGAGTGGATTTTAACACAAGTTATGTGTAGCGTTACGTCAATGTATATTCCCAGTATTCCGCTTCATTATAAAGCCATTTTAGCCACGAAACAATCCCTTTTTTTTTTTTTGTTCTTGGTCATTTTTTTGTGTGTCTCTTTCAATTTTGTAGAGTCGACAAAAATTCTTTTCCACAGCGCATCGGGTAAGTGGTTGTAGGTTCGGCGTTTTTGGTGGTATGTTATGAGTGACAGTATTTCATATTTCTTTTCAATAGGCTAAAAATATCGTGAATAGTGAAACCTTTAGTCCTTTTATGAAAAGAGTAGGCAAACTAAATGTTACTTTGGGTAACCGTAACTCAGTTTTCGCAAGAACCGTTTAAAAATGTATTTTTATAAAGGCATTTTTCAAACTCATTTTTTTTTTTTTTTTTGTTTCCCAAACTAATTATTTGAAACTGACTGTTTTGAATACGCTATTGGGAGTAATTTACAAATTGTTGGGAAAATTCCTGAAAGAAAACAAATATTCTGGACTTGTGAAAATTAAGGGTCCGTACTCTCGTTTCCTCTTTTCCCCCGTTCTGGGAAATCAGGTCGGTCGGGGGAAGACGCATTTTTTATTTATGATACTTTTTTCTACTTTTTTTTTCATTTCTTTATTTCTATAATTTCTTTTTTTATGTTTTCCCTGTTTTAATTTATGATAGGGTGGGGTCCTTCTTGAATTCCGTAATCTACGTTAGGGAAGTTTAGTGATCTGAGACACTTATATTTCGGGAATATTCGGCCCTTCTCCCTGGTTGAATCATATCGTTTTTGCTGCAGTCGTACTGGAATAAAAGGTAAACACACACCAGGCATCTCCCGATTTATACAGTCATTAAGGGGAATGACCCCTTCAGAGGGCTAAATATAAGTCCTATTGACACTGAGGAAGAAATTAACCTTTCTATTGCTTTTTTTTTGTTGGACGACAATCGGGCTTTCCCGTTCAAAGTTGATGATCGAAAATGTAAACTTCTCAAACTTAAGGTGGAAAAATTAAATATCGCAGCTTAGAAAAAAATAAAATACAAAGAAATATGATACGGATTTCGGTTTGGCGAAGTTTACATTTTGATTATAACTTTTGAACGGAATCTCCGATGTCGTCAAACAAAAGCAATATAAGGGTACGTTCTTTCTCAAATTTCAATTGGTAGATTTTTATTTTTAGCCCTCTGGGGGAATTCCACTTAATGACTGTATAAATTGTCTATAAGAGCAAACGATATTGAAAACCAGAGAACAGAATATAATAAATATATATTCGTCTCAGATAAAAAATAAATAAAGTAGATTAAGGAATAAAGAGGAAACAAAATATACTAAATTAAAAGTTACAAATAAAAATATCATATATAAATAAAGAAATGAAAAATTATCATAAATAAAAATGCTGTCTTCCGACCGACCCTGATGTCTGCAGAACGGAAAAGAGTACCGACCTTAATTTTCACAAGTCCATAATTTGTTTTCTTTCAGGATTTTCACAATTAAAATTACTCCAAAATAGCGTCCTTCAAACAGTTTTCTCACTCTTGTCTTTCTGTTTTTCTTAAAATTAATTTTTAAAAATCCAATTTATAAAAAATACATTTTGTGTTTTAAACGTTTCTTGCCGAACTGAGTACTGTACAAAAGTACATTTAGTTTGCCTCTCTTTTATAAAGGCCTAATGTTTTAAACTATTCACGATATTTTTTAGTCTATGAAAAGAAATATGGAAATACTGCACCAGAACCTTACCCACAAACGCCAACCTCACCCCCTTACCCCGATGCAGCTTTGGAAAAGAATTTTTGTCGACCTACAACATAAAGAAGACACACAAAAAAATACAGAACAAAAAAAAAAACCTGGATTTGTTTTATTGGCTAAAATGGCTTTAAATGAAGCCCCCGGACTACGGGATATACATTTTGACGTACGCTAACAATAACTTGGTGTAATCCCCTAACTATATTCTGTAAGTGTCTATTTGTTTCAGAGCTAAAGACTATATTTCTTTCTTTGAAATCTGCCCAATTTGCATTTTTACACGCAGAATAATCCGCATTTACGCGATGTTTCCCCCTCTTCCAAACTGCTTCAAAAATAAGATGTACTAAGTCATCAACATATTTTTCAGATACCAATAACCTTCTATGATCGGTTATAATGCACGTATCAAGCTGCCCTCGCTTCTCTCTATTGACACTGATTGATATGCAAATTGACAGCCTAGCAGTACAGCATCACACAGTCCGTGGTTTGAGCGATACCATGTAAACTTCAAATCATACTTTTGTTTTATTCATCATCAAATACAGTGCAAGTCAAATCTTGAAACTAACGAGTACGGTAAAATTGTTTTCAACAATTTCATTTGATCTTTGTCGATTGTTGTTGCTTAATAACTGCACATTGTTTTTTCGATAGAGGAAAACGTGCATATTTTGAAGTCGAATTGCTCAAAACCCAAACAACCTCGTTCACCGGCCTGCGCCCTCTTGAAACATTCTTATATTAGTACGATGTCCTTAAAGATGGTGCGTACGGCTACGAAACACTCCCGGGCTATTTTAACGTATACGGACTACCGGAACCCTTGGGGTTAGGTAGCCGTATACGGCTACCGGAAACACTTCGTTATTTTATTTATTATTCAGCATGTTTATTACACTGATAAATTACATGTTAGAACATGTATATTGGGACTAATGTTACAGGCTTTATATCATATTTTCAGAGAAAAATGAGGGCCAGAATTTTTGCTCCATCCACACTCAATGAAACAAAAGAATCAATGCATTTAGTTAGTGCCCCGGTACCGTCCACATCTCTTATTGTTCGGGTACCCATGCTCGTTCGTAGGAATTGCAAAAACACCCCCTTTTCGCAATCTTGGTTTAACAAAATACCCTTTTTTGTGCACAAATCGCAAATGTTTAGGGCTAAAATATACCCCTTTTCGCGAAATCTGAATGATTTTTAAAATTATCACCCTTTTCAAACACAACGCGAACTATGGAAAATACAGTCAACAATAAAATTATCGATGTATGATGACACAAAAAGTGCATGTGAACCCATGCGGCAGATGACGAGAGGAATCTCTAAGAATACCTTGACCTATGTCGTCAGCTGACGGTTTGAGAATTGATACTTTGTTTATTCCATGGCCAATGGGGCGGAAAATCAGGACAAAAAAACGGTCTTCAATACGGGTTTTTTTTTCTCTGCGACCCACCCCACTGTATAACCCTTTTCAAAAATTTCGCGAACTGTGAAATGAAAAAGTACCGTTTTTTTCTGATATCGCGAAAAATAAAATTCGCGAAAATTGATGAGGAAAAACATCCTTTTTTCGCGATCCTACGAACGCGCATGGGTACCCGACAGTTCGAGGAGTAAAGGTACCGGGGTTAGTGTTCATAAAAATGCCCATTAAAGACATTGGTAATGGTGTAGTTTGGGACCCTAAAGGTCCGTTCATACTTCACTGCATTGCAGTGCTGCAATGCAGCCTACCAAAATCGTTGTTGCAATATCACTTGCAGTATTGCAACGCAATGCAGTACTGCAACAAAGTTAAAATTATTTTAACTGACGATGCAGCAAGATGCAGTGGGGTGCAGTCAGTGGTGCAGTATGCCAATTTTCCTGCAATCCTTCGCAAGTTTTACTGCAACGCACTGCAACCCGTGACCTGCAGTGACCTGGGTTGACCTGCAGTAAATCGATTAGGAGTGCAGCGGAAGTGACGGAACATTGCAGTAAATTTAGTGCACAGCAATGCAGTGCAGTGGAAGTATGAATGGACCTTAACCCTGTTGCAGTGTAGCTCGGCTTCGATAGCTTAAAAGTAAACTCATACTTACAGCCAAAATAAAAGATTGACTGACACAGAAATGGCATTGCATCTTGAAGTGGGGCCTGTTTAAAGAGACACTGGCACATTTGAAAAATAGTGCACCCTCAAGATTTTTCAAAATCAATATTTTTGCATGGTTGTAAGGCTTTTATATACAAAAGCCCTCACCCGAAATGATTAAGACCAAATCAGCTTCCTTATGGGTAAACAGAACGATTTTATAATTTAACGTCGCCGGCGACGTTAAATTCAGCAGACGACGAAAATGGCGTTTAACACAAGAACACGCACCCCATTTTGGGGGATTCACAAGACACGCTTTTGATTATGTGTGGAAGTCTGCGTCAGCTGACAAACAGGCTTGATAGAGTCTTTGATAATCTGGGAAGGACTGAGTGAAAAAACGTCAAGTAATGCTACCATTAAATTGAATGAAACAACAATCAATCGGGATTTACCCTCCTGTCGAGGATTGGATGAAAGGTCTAGTTTTGTAGAGTTTCCTATTTATTGAGGTAAAGTGTATAGAAAGGTCAGACTCACCAATGAAGAGTCGAGATCGACAGGTTCTGGGCATCAATAGTAACCACGAGTAATCTGCCAAAAAAGCAGCTGAAACTTCACCTACAATAAAAAATATACTCAAGTATCATTTCAGGATAGCGGGTATAACATGCTTCTTTTCCGTGGTTCCAGTAATGAGGTTCCGAGCTTAACTAAGATATAGAAGAGGCTGAGGGTCGTGTCATTCCTCATACAATACAAACGGCATTTGAGATAGCGCCTTCTCAAAACAAAGGTCAAACGCGCTTTACAACATAGAGGGTAAATTACAATTTTAGCCTAAAAATAGTAATACAACAGGTATTGTAAAAAGATGAACCATGAGATAAGTACTTAACATCACACTATAAAATAGAAAAGAAAACAGCTGCACAATTCAAATATCATGTGAGGCAATAACAAAAAACTAATAAGACACGATCAACTCTTAGGAAATAGCTGAAATTTAAAGCTTTTCTTAAAAGAACAAGGGACTGGAGTGGCGAAACAGAGGAAGCAAAGAGTTTCCATAGGCTAGGGGCAGCATTGCTGAAAGCCCGTCACCCACTGACCTATTTGTGCGGGAAACAGTGAGGAGCGGGTCTTGTAACCTGCAGATCGCAATCCTGGCCTGCCAGGAATATACAAAGAGAGGTATTCGGACAACGTACGATGCAATTGTCCGGGAAAGGCCTTGTAAGTAAGAAGCATAAGGATTAAGAACACGCGCTCCACTAATTTGGTAGCCATGGAGTCTTTAAGGAGTGGTGTGGATGGAGTCCTTCTTCATCTGAACATCAAGCCTGGCTGCCTATACTGCAAAATCTGAAGTTTAATCCGATCTCTGGCCGACAGTCCATACAAAAGTGAATTGCCATAGTCAATGCGAGATTGAAATCAATTGAAACGGACGAGGTGATGACAAATCTCAAATGTGATAAAGCGGCGGAACCGGTAAATATTGCGAAGGTTGCTGCGAAGTTAACAACTTACTGATGCCCTTTACATGTTCAGTCAAATCATTGTCTGAATCAAACCACGACACAAGGTTTCTAATTGCCGAAGACTGGGGAACATCCACTGTCCCGACCATGATGGTATATTTTTGAGGCGACTTGTGTTAAAGGATGAACATGCGATGAAAAATTCTGTTCTTTAATCATTCAATTTGAGTTTGCTTAAGCGCATACCTCACTCATGCTACGTATGCAGTCAATATGCCAGTCACAAATGATCATAGTGTAGTGCTGTTTTCATTTACTATGCATTTGTGCTATTACCTCTACATGGGCGGATCATGATTTTCAATGAGGGGCGCCAAATTTTCAGTATTGTTTTCAAGTCGGTTGAAATTCTGAAGGGGACCCGCGGGGAGGAAAGGTTAATAAATTGCCGTTGCGGGAGTAGATCTACACGGCGCCCGACCGTCATTCTTAGAGATCTACAGGGGCGCCTGTGACCCGGGCGGGGGGGGGGGGCGGTTTCTGGATTTGGTCGGGTCCTATGCTCGTTCCAAAAAAAAAGAGGGACTAGCTGCAAATGTGGGACTACCGCTAGGGGCATCAAATTCACAATCACTCAACGTTCTAGTCCCCGTGTGCATGAGATGTGCCCTAAGCTACTCTTCACAGCCATTGACTAGACCATCACACCTAACAAAAACGTGAGGGTAGACTTTTGCTACCACCCCGGCACTTTTTTCCTAGCGGGCAGTTTTCACAAAATGGCCGCCAAATGCCATTTACACCTATAAAATGGCGTTTTTCTAGCCTCTATATGGGGTTGAAATGCCCAGTTTTGGTAGTGTTTTTTCTATTTTTGGGTTTATGTCAATGGTAAGAGCAGTCGCTTCACCTCTTCAATTATTCCTTATTGATGGCGCTCAGTCAAAATTGGGCACCAAATGCATTTTAACAAGAAACACCTTATAATTGTTTTCTACCATAAATGTGGTAAAATGGTCCAGTTTTTCAATGTTTCCTATATTTGTTGATGTCCTATTATAGATGCGTACAATTCCCTACTTAAATAATGTATTTGTAAATGGAGGGGCCCGCTTCAAAATGGGCTTCCGAATGCAATTTAGCAACCTCATTGAGTTTTAATAGCCAAAAAAAATGGGGTGGAAATCGCCCATTTTTATTTCAGTGTTTTGCTCTATATTTTGATGTCAGATGTATAGAGTGTGTCACAGCATTCACCACTTAAATGATTCCCAATGGAGGACGCTTTTCAAAATGGGCCCACAATGCATTTAAAAAGCACCTTATAAAAAATGATGTTTTAATAGCCGACAAGGGGTGAAATGTCCCAGTTTTTAGGTGTTTCCCGTAGTTATTGATTTTTTCTCCATCTTTGTTGATTATTCAGTACTTAACATAAGTATGGGTTTCATTTTCTCTTTGTTTTAGTTTATTTTTATTGATATTAATGATTTTTCTAGTATTTTTTATATGGAATTGATGATTTGATTTATCCAATACATGCTGTTATTGGTGTAGTACATCCAAGTGCTTGAATAGGGTGTGGCGCTATCCAGCTCACCAGTCGACGATGCAATAGAATTTGTTGTAACGCATTTTCTGAGGCAGCATAATACTAATTGGTAATCGTGCTGTAAGCGTCTCGAGGGAGGAGAGAAGATTTCCACGCGACATTTAGTGGACATGATGGCCAATGTCTGAAAGATTGAATACAAATTCTGGTCAGTACATTTGGGGATTTCACAAACACAGCTTTTTGATTATTTGAATCTGCGTTCCGCTGAACGGCTTGATATCGTCTTTGAAAGTGGTGGAATGACTGCTATGAAAATCACGTCAATCATGGCTACCAATGAAATTGAATGACAACAATCAATCGAGATTTATCCCCTTCCTGTCGAGATATGGGATGAAATGGTCTAGGTATTTTGTAGAGTTTCCTTATTTATTGAGGTAAAGCGTAAATGAGACTCACCAATGACAGTCGATATCGACAGGTTCTGGGCAATAAATGTACCATGGTATCTGCCAAAAAAGCAGCTCAAACTTTCCCTACAATAAAAATATGCTCAAGTTTCCATTCAGGATAGCGGGTAATACATTGCTTCTTTCCTTTGGTGGTTCCAGGTACTGAGTTTTCCCAACAAAAGCTCATACTTAGATAATAGAAGAGCTGTATGTTCGTGGTCATTCCTCATACCATACAAACGGCATTTGAATATAGCGCCATTCTTCTCATAACAAGGTCAAAGCGCTTTACAAAATGTAGAGTTACTATTTAGCAACTAAAACATGTAATAACAACAGGTACTTGTAAAGATGAGACCAAGATAAGTACATTAAAACAGCAACCGATAAAATAGAAAAGAAACCTAGCCTCCAATTAAATATCATGTGTGCAATAAAAAAAACTACTTTAACACACGATCAACTCTTAGGAATTAGATGAAATTTTGAGAGCTTTTCTTAACACACCGTAACAATGACGTGGAGTCGATCAGAGGAAGGCAAGAGTTCCATAGGCTAGGGCCGCATTGCTGAAAGCCCTGTCACCCACTGACCTTTTTGTGCGGGAAACAGTGAAGAGCGTCGTTGGTCATCTGCATGATTCGCAATCCTGGCCTCCAGGATATACCAAGAGAGTTATTCGGCCAGTGAAGGATGGCAATTGTCCGGAATTGCCCTTGTCAGTAAGAAGCATAAGCTTAAAGACCCCCTCACTTTGGTAGCCAATGGAGCTTCTTTAAGGATCTGTGGTGTGGCTGGTGTCCTTCTATCAGTTCTGAACACCATCCTGGCTGCTCTATTCTGCAAAAATCTGAAGTTTACTACTCCCGATCTCCTGGCCGACATTCATACAAAAGTGAATTGGCTAGTCAAAATCAGATGAAATCAGTGAACTGACGAGGTGATGACAACCCTCCAGTGAATAAAGCTGCGGATCCGGTAAATATTGCGAAGGTGGAAGTTAACAGACTTAATGATGACCTTACATTTTTCAATCATAGACAATTGTCTGATCGAATACAGCACCAAGGTTTCTAATTGCAGAGGACTGGGGAACATCCACTGTCCCGACCCTGATTGTAATATCTTTGCGCGACTTGTGTAATAGGCTGAACATGCGATGAAAAATAAATTCCTGTCTTTCATCATTCCAATTTGAGTTTGTAACAAGCGCCTCCACTGCACTCATGCATGTATGCAATCAATGCCAGTCACAACTGAATCATAGGTGTATTTGCTGTTTTGTTAATTTACTACTGCTTTGTGCTATTAACATCTACATGGGCGGATCCAGGATTACTCAATTAGGGGGAGGGGGCGCCATTTTTCCTGCTATTTTTTCAAGTCGGTTCGAATTTGAAGGGGCCCGCCGGGGGAGACATGTACTTTGCGGGTCTGCTGGGTAAGTAGATCTACAACGGCGCCCGACCGTCATTCTTAGAGATCTACAGGCGCCCTGTCCCGCCTCGTGGGGGGGGGGGGGGGTTCTTGGATTTTGGGGTCGGGTACCTATGCGCGTTCCCAAAACCAGCGGGACTCTTCAAATTGTGGGACTAAACGCTAGGGGCTCAATTTCACAATACTCAAGTTTTCAAGTCCCGCTAGGGGTACAATTCAGAGTGATTGTGATACAAATAGGGAGAACTAACCTAAATGTATCAGCAAAATAACCCTGATGTGTGTAATCTTCTTACATTAGCAAACAGTTTCCATTTTCCTTCTATATTACTGACCTATTTAAGGTAACATATTTCTATTCCATAATATTTTGGCAGGTCCCGAGGGTAATAAGTTTACCGCAAATTGGTCCCGTAGGGGCAGATTTTCACTGAAAATAGTTAATTTCAAAACCTAGTCCGTTATGGGTATATTCACTGAAAATTGGTCCCGTTAGGGGTCCGACCCCTTCGGAACACCTGGAACGAGCATTGGTACCCACCCACCCTGTATAACCCCCCCCCCCCCCCCGGGCCTTGGTTGTGTGTAAAAAATTCATTTTTGAGAGATCGCTGTCAGTGGCCCGGCGCTTTCTATGCGGCGCCACGGCGCCCTGGGGCTCTGCAAAAAATAAGGGGGCGCGCGCCGGGGCGCACCCCTCTCTAAATCCGCCCTGCTCTACTATGATTTGCAATCCCATGGATTACATTTGAATGCACCTGATGTAGCGAAGGGGTAATGAAGTAAATGAATGCCTACCTATGACAAGTTTGATCATTTTGATCAAAATGTAAGGCTCCTTCGGTAACCATTCTTATTTTCCTCCTTTGTTTGTGTATATGAACATAAACAAAATGGCCTTAGAAGTTGTTGCTAACTGGGATGAGCTGCTACTGCAGATGATTCTGAACATGTTTTTGTTAAAATTACTCATTATAGTCATGATTTGTTTAAAAATCTGTCAATTTGTTGGTCATCCGAAAGCACCCTCTATCCGGGATACTGTTTTATTGGTCTGTTTTTGGTTGAGTCTCACCCTTCTATACACTCTACCTCAACAAATGGAGAAACTCTACAAAACTAGCCCATTTTAACATATCTCGTCCAGGAGAGGTAAATCCCGTTGAATTGATGTTTCATGATCAATTTACTTGGGTAGCATGGACTGGACATTGTTTTTCGTCCCGAGTCCTTCACAGATTTTGCTCATTGGTAAGAACAACTATATACATCAGCCTGTTTTGCACCTGAGCAGACTTGCCCCGAGACCCGAAATAACTATGTTGCGCAATACCCAAATGTGCTGCAGAAGTTTGCCTTCAGCTTTCAGACATTAACCATCATGTCTGCTATGTAGTCATTTGGAAATTTCTCCTCCTACAAGATGCTCACAGCACGATGGCCAATTGCATTACTCTGCCATCATGAAATCGTCAAATCCTTTTCGCGTCATCGGGTTACAAACTGGCTGGCGCACAACCCTATAGTACTTAGATTGTAATATCACCTAATAACAGCATTTATTGAACAAATCATTAAACTGAACTTCACTAGAAAATCATTAAACTTAACTGCAGAAAGGAAAAAACTGACTCAGAACTTGTTAGAACTGAATAAGTAACTCAACAAATAAGGGAGAAACAATCCACAAATAGGGAAACACTGAAACTGGGCCCTTCACCCCTTTATGCTCTTAAAACCTCATACAAGGTGTTAAATCGCATTTGGCGGCCATTTTTAAGACGCCCTCCATTAGAATACCTTTAAATGGTGAAAGTGACCGCTCTATAACTACTAAAAACGTATGGCATCAACAAATATAGGAAAATTGAAAACTGGACCGATTAGGCCCCAGGGTGTGGCGATAGGAAGGGTGTAATGGGTGGGGCCATCATATAAGGTGTTTAATAGCATTCGCAGCATTTTCAAAAGACCCTCAATTCGGAATACATTCAATGGTGAATGTACCCCGCTATATATTTGACATCAACACTATAGCAAAACACTGAAATACGGGCATTTCACCCATTTTTTGGCTAGTGAACCTCATTGGAGGGGTGAATTTATAGGTGCTAAATTGCTTTTGCGGCCATTTTGAAAAGCGCCCTCTATAGGATACATTTAGGTAGTGAATTTTTACTGCTCTATACATTATGCAAATCAACAAAAAGGGAAACCCACTACAAAATGGACTCTTTCACCCATAAAATGGTCCGCCAAAACGCCATTTATATGGTGTTAATGTCATTTTGTCGGCCATTTGAAAACTGCCCTCTGCAAAAAAGTGCGAGGGTAGCCAAAGTCTACCCTCCCTTTTTTGTCATGTCCTATGGTCTAGTCCATGGCTGGAAGATTAACTTAGGGCACATCTCATGCACACGGGGACCCCCCAGCCTACGGACTAGATTGTTAAGATACAGAAAACAATAAGACTTTACATGGTACCGTGTTCCAATCTCCGTGTCCCAATCTCTCCACCCTCATCTCTTCGTTTACTTAAAGTCTGACTCAAGATTTCAAAATAGTTATTTTTTTGTGTAATAAATAATTAAAGAATATCACTAGACTAAAGTATTAACCTAAAATGCACATTCCTCCGAAATTTGATATGAATCGGATTTTTCCGTTTGGATGCAGTAACATTTTATGTGTAGCATTACGTCCCATAGGATACTGTGTATAACAAAAATTCCGGATCCGGAATTTAATAACAAAGTTGTGTTTTTCATATGAAGGACAAACCAAATTTTGATTTAGCTTACGCAATTTCACACAGTGATTAAGTTTATGACAAGCATTATGTTCGTGCAAAAAACAACACGATTTTTTTGGAAAATTTGAGGGCCCATCCTCAGGAAATCTCTGAGTCGGCTTTAAATTAGTCATAATTTTGAATTACTGAAGTCTGATCAAGATTAATTTTTGGTAATCAACTTAAAGCTAACTAAATAAGTTTTTTTTTTTTTTTTTTTTTTTTTTTTTTTTTTTTTTAATTAATTATTGCAAACATGTCAGATTTCCCTAAAATATGAACAGCTCCACCCTAAAGCAGGCCCCAATTCAGACACACTGGCCAAAAGTGGGACTAGCCGTGCCGCAATACAATGAGAACAATTTATTCAGGAGCATTCCTAATGCTCGCATTTACCACTATTAAAAATGAAAAGTTGTCTCCGCTGAATCAAATCCGCGTGAATATTTCAAATTGAAGTGTAAATCATGAACACAGTATACGTCCGTCCCGTGTCCATCCAAATCAAAAGGCAACCTAGCCCGTCCTGCTGTAGACACCAGTGGCACTATTGCAAATATCCCAAGATTAGCAGAACAGAGTTGGGGGCTAAACCAGTATCAAGTCAAGCGTGCGCAGAACTATATTGTCAATAAAGAGATTCACTACGGAGATATCAAAAGGTCACTGGTCTGAATTTATTAATGTCAGCTAACGTAAGATGTAAATAAAGATGGTAGCGCCTAATTTATATACAATGAAGTAAACCAAATAGCAACATAGAGATACAGTAACCTATTAGGCCAAGGGAATTTTAATTCTTAGTTTCCTTTGAGCGTGGATCCAGGTTTGCCGGTGTGGGCAAATATTTCATTATTTTTGTGTTGTCAAAAATTGTTTTCTTAAACGCCTGTTACAAAAACAAATGTTGCAGGTGCTTAAAAATATTCAAGCCTCCCTTCCCCTGTTAATTTCAATCAGTTTCCTTGGGAGGGGTGTCACAAATATACCTTAACATATGAATTTCCTTCAATTTTTCCCTCTCCTCATGAAATTATCAAAATTTAAAAAACCCAAATATTTTTAACTTTTGCAGAAATAACCTGGAAATACCGACTGTTTTGTTTGTTACCACTTGTAACCTTGTTTTGTATATATGGTATTCGGTATTCAACATACCTCTTGTTATGAATATTAATGAGGTCATTTTTGCAATTTTCAATTAAAATGTGTTACCGACCAATCATCCAAACAACTGATTAGCTCTAATTTGGTATATATGGGGTCTATGCCATACACTTTTTCTACCAAGCTATGAATATTAGTGAATAAAGGATTCAATTATTTTTTGCCTGTCTAATTTCACCTAAAGATAATTCGCCCTCCGCATTAAAAGTTACTTTAGGGGCCATCTTAATTTGTGAAATGCATCGCATCTCAAACTTTTTTCCATTCCATCTTCACCATACTGTTCTTGTAAAGAAAGATGTGGGCACGTAGTGTTCCTTGGAGGAGGTCTGTCTCGAGCCCGTTCCTGATGAGACAAGACAAGCTCAAAATGCCATCATCTACATCCTTAGAGATCCGGACCAACTGGGTTCCTTACTCAAGGAAGATGGAGAGGCCAAGAAATACAAAAGTAGCCAAAGTACTGTCATATATCGAATGATTAGGACTCAAGGAAGATGGAGAGGCCAAGAAATACACAGTAGCAAAAGTACTGTCCATATATAGTAGACTCAGGAGAGGGAGAGGCCAAGAAATAACAGTAAGCAAGTACTGTCATAGATTAGTGACTCAAGAAAGAGGGGAAGGCAAGAATACAAAGAAGCAAAGTACTGTCTATATATATTATGACAGCTAAGGAAGATGGAGAGGCCAAGAAATACAAAGTAAGCAAGTACTTCAATAGATTAGTGACTCAAGGAGAGGGAGAGGCCAGAATACAAGTAAGGCAGTACTTGTCATTAGAGTAAGTGACTTCCAGGGAAGATGGAGAGGCACAAAATACAAAGTAAGCAAAGTACAGACGTACTGTCAATATATAGATTAGTGACTCAGGAGATGGAAGGGCCAATAAATACAAATTAATCAAAGTACTGTCATAATAGAGTAGTGACCTCAAGGAAGAAGGAAGGCAAGAAAGAAAGTCACAAAGTACTGTCTATAGAGTGTGACTCAAGGAAGAGGGAGAGGCCAATAAATACAAGTAAGAAGTACTGTTATAGATATAGTGACTCAAGGAAAGGGAGAAGGCCAAGAAAACAAAGTAAGCACGTACTGTCATATAGAGTAGTTACTCAAGGAAGAGGGAGAGCAGAAATCCAAAGTACCAAAGTACCTGGGTCATATAGATTCGTGACTCAAGGACGAGGAGAGGCAAGAATACAACGTCGCAAAGTACGTGTCATAGATTTTGCCTTCAAGGAAGAGGATAGGCCAAGAATCCAAAGTAAGCAAAGTCTGTCATATAGAGTAGTGACTCAAGGAAGATGGAGAGGCCAAGAAATACAAAGTAAAGCAAGTACTGTCATATAGACCTTAGTGACTAGTAGAGGGAGAGCCAAGACATACAAATTAACAAGTACCCGCATATATAGTAGTGACTCAAGAGAGGGAGAGGCCCAGAAATACAAAGTAAGCAAAGTACTGACATATATAGATTAGTGCTCAGGAAGAGGAGAGGCCGAACTACAAGTAAGCAAGTACTGTCATAGATTAGTGACTCAAGGAAGAGGGAGGAGTCAAGGAACAAAGTAAGCAAAGTACTGACATATATAGAGTAGTGACTCAAGGAAGATGGAGAGGCCAAGAAATACAAAAGTAAGCAAAGTAATGTCATTATAGATTAAGTGGCTCAGGAAGAGGGAGAGGCAAGAAATACAAATTAACAAGTACTGTCTATAGAGTATTGACTCGAGGAAGATGGAGAGGCCAAGAAATACAAGTAACAAAGTTACTGTCATATAGAGTAGTGACTCAATGAAGAGGGAGAGGCCAGAAGACAAGTAAGCAAAGTTACATAATTACTGTCAGATATGATAGTGACTCAGGGAGGGAGAGGCCAAGAAATCAAAGAATCCACGTACTGTCATAGATTAGTGACTCAAGGAAGACGGATAGGGGCCCATAAAAAGGGTTTGTTTACATCAGGTACCTCTTGGCATGAACACGCACAAGTGACCCGGGAAAACCAATGTCTTACTTTTTTCCATAATTGGTACTTTGCCAACTTAAAGACCACCAAAAGCACTACCTACAGCTGCAAAGAAACATTTGAAATGCTTGCTGACTAGCGAAAAAAGCACTTATGTGTGGAATTGCTTAAAATCACTGTCTCATTTTGATTTAAGTGTAAATATTGAGTAGATTCAACACTGTCATAAAGAACATTTGGGACAAATTCAACATTCAGGAATACATGTGAAGCAAGGTAATTCATATCCAGAAATCTTAAAAAATGGTTACCATTTGGTAACATGTGGTGTCATCTTGAAATTTAGTGCGTAATCCCGTCTCAAAAATGTCCCCTCCTCCTATTTGTGGCTAATAACTTACCTAATGGACAGTTATTGTGATATTTTTGTAAAAACTCTAGTTTTATGTTCTATACATTTGTAGCAAACACTTAGTGGCTACCCATTGTAAGTTTCCTGTATCACCACATCAAATGTTAGAAGTCAGGGTTCCGTCAAAATCTGGTCCTTTCCTCCTCCTTCGAAAACATGAAGTTTCATTAACCGTACCAATTGTTCTGAAGACCTCACACCTCCAACTTTTGGAAACATACTGTTTGAAATTATCTACAATACAAAACATTATACTGAAAATAATCAAAGGCAACTTTGTTTTTTTCACCCCAAATGTAGAAAAAATGAAAATGTTCTGTCAAAATTCTTGTCCTCTCCGAAAATGTCACTTCATCAGTCATAAAAATTGTTCACAGAGACTGACGCCTCCAAATTTGGGAATTATACTTCTTTTGACTTGCCTACAATGAAAAACATCAATTTGAAAGAAATCATAGACGTCATTTTTCACACCACGCCGAATGAGTACAGCCGGGACCCTGATTGGTACCAAACCAGTAAGCAATTCTGTCATAATTAATTAGGTGACTCCGGAAGGGAGAGGCCAAAGAATACAAAGTAATAGCAAGTACTGGTCATATAGAGTAGTGACTCAGGAAGAGGGAGAGGCCAAGCAATACAAAGTAAGGCAAGTACTGTCTATAGAGTATTGACTCAAGGAAGAGGGAGAGGCAAGGAAATACACAGTAATGCAAAGTAACCGTCATTGAGTTAGTGACTCAAGGAAGAGGGAGAGGCAAGATACAAGTAAGCAAAGACTGTCATATACATATTAGTGACTTAAGGAAGAGGGGAGGCCAAGAAATACAAGTATGCAAAGTACTGTCATAGATTAGTGACTCAAGAAAGAGGGAGAGGCCAAGAAATCCAAGTAAGCAAAGTCCTGTCATAAGAGTAGTGACTCAGGAGAGGGAGAGGCCAAAGAAATACAAAGTAAAAAGTACTTGGCATATAGAGTAGTGACTCAAGGAAGAGGAGAGGCCAAGAAAATACAAAGTATGCAAAGACTTGTCATGAATGTGACTCAAGGAAGATGGAGAGGCCAAGAAATACAAAGTAAGCAAAGTGCTGCTCATATATTAGTGACTCAAGGAAGAGTGGAGGGGGGCCAAGAAAATAAAAAAGTAAGCAAAGTATTTCATCGCTTTAGTGACTCAAGGAAGAGGGAGAGTACCATAAATACAATAGTAAGCAAAGTACTGTAATATAGAGTAGTGACTCAAGGAGATGGAGAGGCCAGAAATACAAATCTGTAAGCAATACTGTATATAAGAGTAGTGGACTCAAGGAAGATGGAGAGGCCAAGAAATACAAAGTAAGCCAAGTAACGTCATATATAGATTAGTGGACGCAAGGAAGAGGGATAGGCCAAGAAATAACAAAGTAAGCAACGTACTGTATATAATTAGTGACTCCAAGGAAGAGGGAGAGGCAATAATACAAAGGGTAGCAAAGTAACCGTCATATAAGTAGGACTCAAGAAGAGGGATAGGCAAGAAATACAATTAGCAAGTAATTAAGTGTTGCAAAATTCCCTGGAATTTTTAGAGCGGGAAATTGCCATGGAAATTTTGGAATTAACAGGAATTAATGGGAATTTTAGAGGAATTTTCGGAATTTTTCAAAACACTCTTTTTGAAATTTATTACAAACTATTTTGCTCAGATTTAGGATATTACCCTGAACAACTGATGCTACAGAAGAAAACAAGCAAAAACAAGACAGTTTCAACAACTGAGAAAATACCATCAACCCTTTACGAAAAAATCCGTTTTGGTTCAGTTTATTCTCTATTCTATTCTATCACTCAATGGTCTTATAGTGTGTATTCCTTTAAACCCCCACCCACCTTGAGTTTTACTTAGATATGAGAACCTTCTTCAAATCACTTCAACTTAAATGGTTTGACTGCTTCTGTAACACACGCATGAAATTTCGTGGAAATCACAAGAGCACTTTAACTGAATCTCATATTTTTTTGGAAATCCAACTTTCCTTCCACAATTTTATTTTTATTTGTAGCCCATTGGGCTATTTTATGTGGCATGAGATCACCAAATGCGCTAAGTATTGATTAGGGTATACAATGGCTACACAAACAATTACAATTAAACAGCTTTGCTCCAAATGTCTCTACCACACACAATGCATAAAATTATAAGTCAACAGAAACAAGACCTTACAAATATTTTGTGGGTATAGTGAACTTGATAATGTGCATTTGACCTTTTTTTATGGGGACAAAATGTTTTTAAACAATGTTTCAAACTTAATAAATACCAAAATTGAAAATTCCCGAAAATTCCCAATATTTCCCGAGAGCCCTCAAAATTCCCGGAAAGTTTCTGGGAAAGTTTTTCCAAAATTCCCGGAACTTTCCACCCCTTTGCACCCTAAAGTACTGTCATATATAGATTAGTGACTCAAGGAAGAGGGAGAGCCAAGAACTACAAAGTAAGCCACATTACTTCATATCGAGTAGTTGACTCAAGGAAGAGGGAGAGGTCCAAGAAATACAAAGTAAGCAAAGTACTTCTAGATTCGTGACTCAAGGAAGAAGGTAGAGGCCAAGAAAATACAAGTAGCAAGTCTGTCATTATATAGATTAGTGCTCCAGGGAGAGGGGAGAGGCCAAGAAATCAGAGTAAGCAAGACTGCATAGTAGTGACTCAGTAGAGGGAGAGGCAGAAAATACCAAAACTCGCAAGTACTGTCATAGATTAGTGACTCAAGAAAGAGGAGATCCAAGAATAAAGTAAGAAAGTACTTCATATATAGATTATGACTCAAGAGAGGAGAAGGCCAAAAATACAAAGTAAGCAAGTACGGTCCAAAAGTAGATTAGTGATCCAGGAAGAGGAAGAGTCCAAAAAATACAAATTCATCAAAGTACTGCTCATAATAGATTAGTGGACTCAGGGAGAGGGAGAGGCCAGAAAGACAAATAAGCCAAGTCTTGTCATAGAGTGGTGACTCAAGGAAGGGGAATGCCAGAAATCAAAGTAAGCAAGTACTGTCATATAGAGTAGTGACTCAAGGAAGATGGAAGAGGCCAAGAAATCAATAAGGCAAAGTACTGTGCATAATTAGAGCCAAGGAAGAGGGAGTGGGGGCCAAGAAAACAAATTAGCAAGTTACTGTCATATTAGATTGACTAATGAAGATGGAGAGGCCAAGAAATACAAATTACTCAAAGTACTCTCATAGAGTAGTGACCCCCCCGGAAAGATGGAGAGGCCAAGAAATACAAAGTACGCCAATTAAACCGTCCTATAGAGTAATTGACTCGAGGGAGAGGCCAAGAAAGACAAAGTTAAGCACAGTACTGTCATATAAGGTAGTGCCTCACGGAGAGTGAGCGGCCAAGAATACCAATACAAAGACTGTCATAATATAGGGAACTCAGGAAGAGGGAGAGGCCAAGAATCCAAAGTAAACAAGTACTGTTCTATATCAGATAAAAAAAAAAAAAAAAGTGACTTAAGGAAGAGGGAGAGCCAAGAAATTACAAAGTCGCAATACTGCATAGATTAAAGTGACTCAAGGAAGATGGAGAGGCCAAGAAATACAAGTAAGCAAAGTACTGTCAATAGATTAGTGACTCAAGGAAGAGGGAGAGCCAAAATACCAATAGCAAAGTACTGTCATATGAGAAGTGACTCAAGGACGAGGGAGAGGCCAAGAAATAGAAGTAACAAGTACTTCATAGATTAGTGACTCACGGAAGAGGGAGGGCCCAGAATACAACGTAAGCAAAGTACTGTCATAGATTTTGACTCAAGGAAGATGGAGAGGCCAAGAAATACAAAGTGCAAAGTACGTCATGATTATTGACTCAATGAAGAGTGAGAGCCAAAGAATACAAAGTAAGCAAAGTAACTGTCATATGTAGATTAGTGAGGTGTTTTATGAATTCTTGAATGTGGTTTGGGTACACATATTTTTTACATTTTGTAAGATGTCTTCAAGTAATCCCTGAAAAATCAGTTCCATTAGGCGACGAAAAAAACCTTGTTGCGGGCCCGACCGACCCTGATTTTTTATTTTTGCAATTTATTTTTTTTTTTTTAGTTTTTTTAGTTTTTTGTTTCCCAAAGTCATGTAAAATCAGCCTGTTTTAAGCTCAAATTTATCAATTTTGGCTAATTGTTTAAAAATTTGCTTGTACCAATTTTTTTTCATTTTTTCTCCTCCCTGATATTTTCAGATTTTCAGGCTATTTTAGGCCAACTTTGACCTCCAGAAGAAAAAAAAATAAAAAAAAAATAAAAAATTCGCCCGACCAACCGACCCTACTTGAAGATTCCGCTTGCCCGTAAAAACAGGTTTTTTTTTTGTGTCGGCCGTAAATGTACTTAAAATCCATTGGTGTAATGCAATTCATTTGAAGCTGTGTAAACCGTTGATGTCTTAGAAAGCATGTGTACTTCCTGTGAGTTCAAGACCCACTGTGGCCAACATGTTTTGTCTCCATTTGCAAGACACTTATCCCCTTGTCTCACTTCAACACCCGAGTGTAAATGTGGAGCTGTTAGTAAATGTATAGAGGTAGTCACACTTGTGGCGCCATAATAAAATGGCTGCCATTTAATATGTGAAAATTTTAAAATCCTAGGACCAGGTTGAAATAAATGTAAAGTGCTCTGAGATTTAATTCAGTTGGCACTATATGATTACTTACATTTTTTTATTTATTTATATTTATTTTTGGATTATTAATATTTATGTGCATATTACAGGGAGTTTCAAGAAGAGTAGGATTGGAAACCTGACTCTCCCAAATCAATCCATGGAACCATTTCAAAAATATATCTGTTTATCCACTTTGGTTAATATAGCTCTCAGGGCTTGGTCCTCTATAAATAACTACAGCCGTTGTCATTTATTAAGAATGTGGAATATTGAATTTTGTCTCACTAGTGTAAGGGGTCCTAATTCAGATTTTATCATTCACCTTTGGTCCCATTGCAGGTCTTCCTTGGTGATCCCCATTCATGTCACTTTGTCAAGTTTTACCAAGAAAATGACCTCTGTAAACACAATGCTGGTAAGTACAAAACTCCCATATTAGGCAAAGGACCTTTGTAAACCCTATGCTGTAAGTACCTGCCCATATTAGGAAAGGACGCTCTGTAACCACATATGCTGGTAGTGCA
>JAMKCH010020998.1:0-65179 GCA_023653785.1 Ophioderma brevispina
ATATCATTATCATGGTGGCCATCTTAGACATGGCAGCCATCTTTGAAAAAAATAACAAATAATAAAGGCCTCCCTCACCAACTTTTTACAAAAGTCCGGACGATCAACTGTTTTATTTTTTTACTTGGCCTAAAAAAATATTGCAAAGATTGGAATTGTATAAATAAATCTCTGGTAAAATTTTGTTTTGGTCCCGATTTCCAGAGATGGATTAATACTGTAAAGATAATGGAGCTGAAAGTTGCATTATAAATAATGGATACGCCTCTCAATTTTTAAAAATTTTGAACGGCCTTCGTCAAGGTTGCGGTTTGTCGCCCTATATTTTTTTTGATATGTTCAGAACTTCTAAGCAACTCAATCCATGTATCAAGGAAAATTAAAGGTATAAAAGTGTCTTCTTGTATTAGTGGTGATTTAAAATAAGTCAGTATGCAGATGACACCATTATATATTTGGATGGTACAAGTGATTCTTTACAGGAAACATTGGAGCTTTTGGATAAATTTTCAGTATTTTCTGGTTTGCATATAAACTATAATGACTGCAACTTCTGTGGCGATGATATCAAGACTCTGGAGCACTTATTCTTTCACTGTAGGATTGTCAAATCCTTTTGGATACGGGTGTTTCCATAAATTAGGGGGCCAGCTTGTGACATTTTGAGAGAAAAAAGGACAACAAAAATTTAAGGAGGATCTCAATAATTTCTTGAATAAATATTTGATAATACCATTCCTCGTTAAATAACGATCAAATTAGTCAAAAGTACTTTAAAAAACTTTAAAATATTGCAATAAAACTGCATTCCGGTTCCCCATGTAAGTGGGACACCAAACCAATTTTCTGATTTTTTTAAAGATAATTTCATTACTATGTTATATGTGTATAGTTTTATATGTACATTTTGGTTATTTGAGGGGGCACAATAAGATTAATAGTACAAATGGTCATGCCTGCATATAAAACAATGTTTTTCAGGCGCAAGTGTAGCGGGACACCATTTGGTGTCCCGTTTACACGGGGAACCACAGATCACCACAGGATATTCAAAATTTAAAAGGTTTTAGATACACTGTCTTTAAAAACTTTGCATGATATAGCATGAATTATGTATGCAAGCAATTGCAATGAACTTTAGCATGTCAAATTACATTCTGTTTCTCAGAACAAACCATTGGTTCCCATAGTAAACGTGAAAAGCGGGACACCAAAATTTTGGGTTTTGTTTACACGGGAAATCCATGACTGGCATTGATTATAACATGACCAAAACAGTCAGATTTATTATGTTATGAAAGCTTTATGTGTTTGCTTTATAATAAATCAGAACAATATACCATATATTTTCAAGGTTTTGATGCACATTAAAACCAAGAACACAATGTTTAGTCTTTTTATTTCATGTCACAGGCTTGGTGTCCCATTTACATGGGAAATGACACCTTTAATTTATACATAACATTAAAAGTTAATGAGTTCAATGTTTCATATTATATAATCTGAAAATTAGATGCAAATGCTGTAATTTAAAATGGAATTTATAAGATTGAATACATATCTTCATTGTTAAATTTAAATAAACAAATGTCACATAGTAAACGGGACACCAAAGTCTACTGGCACCCTAATTTACGGAAACATACAGGTGTTGTCTTGGATAAAAGAAAAAACTCAATGCGAGTTACAGTATGGAAACATCTTTTTTGGTTTTCAAATATGTAATCCTCCACTTGCAATCAATTATGTCATATTGCTAGCCAAGCAATTCATATAGTGTAAATTACAAAAATGCACTCCAAGATTTAATACTTTTCTCCACAATATTGATATGTACATCAAATTGGAAGAAATAATTGTTCAAAAAAAAAAAAAAAATTACCAATTCATTATCATAAATGGGAGTCTTTTCAATAGGGTCAGGTTAGTTTTTATGCATTTGATGCAATAACTGGACTGCTCTGCGCATTGAGCCGAGCTATGTCGTACTATATATTAGGGATCATTTTCGGTCATTTCTGGGAATTTTTTGGATTAAATGGAAAAGTGATCTATGCATTTTTGTGTCGTCTGCAAGAATTGCAGAAGGCACATAGGGATTACTCTGGTCGCATGTCTGTGTGTGTATCTGTGTGTCTGTGGTCAAAATGTTAACCCTTATATATTGCATGCCTTATGAGTTCCGTAAGGGCTACGATGATGTAACTTGGTGGAAAGGAGGGGGCGGGTTGGGATGGACCATGTTGGTGACCCTCTGGACCTTGGTGACCTCATGTGGACCTCTGGCATGTCAAAATGTTAACCCTTCCCCGCAAGGCTTGTGTTGCAAGTATCTGGAGTTCCGCTATAGTAAGGCGTATATGATGTAAACTTGGTGGAAAGAAGCAAGTTAAAGAGTTCTCCAACCTGATAGCTGTTGGGCATAGTCTTCGGGGCCCAACCATTACCTATGCAAATGAGCTAATTAATATGCAAAAAAATCCGGGCATAATCCTATTATTTTGAAACTGTAATGGGATATGTCAAATTCCTTCACTTCACGAAAACCCATTATGGTGCACTCTTGCCATTGAAAGTTCCTGGATATATGCGGCTAGGTATGCAAATGAGCTAATTAAAATGATAATTGCGTGTCGATTAAAAAGGTGCATCGTAACATGCAAAATTCCTTTCTATATGAAAAAACTACTATACCCATACATCTTGGTGTGAATCATATGGAGGGTAAGGGTGGTTGCTGTTGGGGGGAGGGGGAAGGGTGAAAAGGGGGGAAGAGGGTGTGGGTGGGGGTTGGGGGGGCCGGGTGGGGGGTTAGTGGTTGGGGTGCATTGGGGAGGTGGCAGGGTGGGGTTGTTTTGGGGAGGTGAGGGTGAGTGATGTGCGTGGGGTGGGGCGGGGGCGTTGCGTCGGAGGGTGCACATCGGGGAAGGGGTGGGGTGTGAGGGCGGGGTGGTTTGGGGACTTTGTGACAAAATTCACGTGACCTTGGGACCTCATTGACCTGGTAATCTAATGGGACCTTTGTGACCTCGTGACCTTTGCCCATTAACAAATAGGTGGGTCGGGGGGGAGGGGGTCGGTGTGGGGTGCGCAGGGAGGGGGTGGGGTGGTCATGGAGGAGGCAGGGTGGGGTGCGTTGGGGAAGGGTAGGTGATCTCAGTGACCTTGGTGACCTCATGTGACCCTTGGTGACATCGTGGTGAACCTGCGTGACCCAGTGTTACTTTGTGACCTGTGTGACCTTTGTGGCCCCATGTGACCATTGTGACCATGTGACCATGAACCATGTGACCGTTGTGACCCCATGTGACCTATGTGACCCAGTGACCTCGGTGACCCCATGTGACCCTATGTGACCCCATGTGGGACCTTTGTGACCCATGTCACTTTGTGACCCATGTCATCTTTGTGACCCCATGTCCACCTTGTGACCCATGTCACCTTCGTGACTCATGTCACCTGGTGACCTCATGTCACCTGCGACCCCATCCACAAACTGCGATAGCAGACGACACTAGCGGTCCAATGACCGAGACATATTTTGTATACAGGGCCAGCGAAGATCCAAAATCCAAAAAATACCCGTTTGCGAGGGACGGAATTTGAGTGACTTTTCAAGTCCCCAACTTCCTGTTGGTTGATTGGACACTTTGAGTGGGTTTGAGGAATGAACTTGCCAATGCCATTTAATTGCAGGTGGAAAATGGCATGGCCACAATGGAACATGTTGCTATAGCGATTGCAAATATGTTAGCGCGAGGGACGGAATCGACAATCCGTCCCTCGCGTTTTAACATGAGTTGCCCATAGCAACTTGATTAGGTTAAGACCATATTTTTCCTTTATTAATGGAAGTATATTGGTTGACGTAATCATGCTGTATACTTGAAGTTAAAAATACACAGCGGCGATTGTAGGGGTAGATGAATGAAAATTTTACGAGGGACGGACAAATTCCGTCCCCTCGCACATAAAATGTGTTGCCATGGCAACTCGCTTGATTGTGGCCAGCTATTTTATGTTTTTGTGCGGAGAACTTGGTTGGTTATTTATGGAATATACTTCAGGTGTCTTCATTCCTGACTGGAAAGAAAGGACAATTGAAAAAAATGAAATTCCGGCCCTCGCAAGGTTGACCAAATTTGGATTTGGCAAACTACATGGGAAAACATCAAAGTGCGGTGAAGATTTTATATGCCAGGTGTTCAGAACTGTGTACAAGTTGTGATTGGGGCCTTCTAGGTGTATGCCCCAAAGATATTGGGCTGAGAATTGGTTCGTTTTTAGTGACAACTTGTACTATACAGCTGTATATTTATTAACAATTTATAGGTGCATTTTAGGGGGCAGATTATAATTATAGGGTTTGAATTTATTATCCCCCCAAATCATCCAGCATGAAAGGACACAATACAATATGTCGGTGGGCTGGACATTTCAATTTTGCAAGGAGGTTTTTTAAAGCGGGCACTGGCCAAATTGTCACAAAAGATGGAAATGTCTTCAATTTGTCTCAAAATGATGTTAGGCAATTGGGAGAACAGAGATATATTTTAACAAAAAATAACAGACCCAAAACAGATAGGGACATCCTATGAGGATAAAGACATAAAGGTAATTGTGATAGGCAACTTTTAAGTTGCCATAACTTTAATCAGCAAATGTGTAATTACATGAATATTTTTGACTCCGTACTCATTGATATTAAAACACAAAGGTTATAGACCTGGTAAAACAGTGTGCATAGCGTGGGAAATTGGCATTCGCGGTCGTGCGTTGTTCTTTGGTAGACTCAACACTTCGTCGGCTGCTGATTACGCGTCGCCGGCTGACGTAAATTATAAAAATCGTTCTGTTTACCATAAGGAAGCTGATTTGGTCTTAACATTTCAGGTGAGGGGGCTGTTGTATATAAAAGTTACAACATGCAAAAATATCGATTTGGAAAAATCTTAGGGCGACTATTTTTCAAATGTGCCAGTTGGTCTCTTTAATGTGTTTTCTACGTGCTTGGGTTGTTTTGGGGATTTTTTTGGTCAGGTTAATTCTTTAGCCCTTGCATGGGTTGCCCCAAATGTATATGTAGGATTTTTTGAATGTAGATTTAAAGATATCTTTCACTGGGGGTCAGTTTTATGTGTCGGATATTTTGATGTTCGAATTTTTGTGTGTTGTGGAACAAGGCAGAGCTAAAGAAAAAAAAAGGAATGCATCCTGTACATCTTCAAACAAAAAAATAGCAAAATGCACATGTACAGAGATTGAAAATGCAAATTAGCACTAATGACCTCCGCTAATATAATACCAAAAATTTACCGCACCCATTGTAACGTAAGAGGTTCAACGAAGGCACTTTGGAGACGCTCGGTCCTCTTCGCCAGTGATGTCATCCGCGGTTTTGTACTTCAATAATGCGCGATGCGATTCTGAACCTTTGGTTTTTTGTGTGTCGAGTGTGCGAAGTTCACCACACGGACGAGATGTAGAATGATTTTTCTACCTTTGCCAATCTGAATCTTTAAAAAGTTTACATGGTTAAGAAGGAAAAAACATTACCAATGATGCAGTGCCTAATGAAAATCCCGCGATATACCTGGAAATATTAAAATTTAAAGTGTATCTACGTGACCAGAGGTGCAGCATCACCAACATTGTTTGGCGGGTCATAGGCATTGGAGGTAAATCACCCGGACCTTCTTCATGCATATGCATGCAGTTGTGACATGACACCGGCATGCAAAATTTGAATTGAAACTGCAGGAAGCGCCGCCACTGCAAATATGTCTGGGAATTACCTACCGAACATGATGACCTGGGGACCTACATGTAGTGTGGTTCAAGTTGTCGCTTCTTAGTGATTGTGACATTCGGCGGGGACATATTTTGCTCATCGCGTAAATACACATTCCCATTCGTCGGGACATCATTGCGCATTGCATATAAATCAAGTTCGCCTTGTTCCGCAGATATCAACAGTGTTGTGAATGACGATTAGAATACAAACTCATCAAAAACTAAACATTATTGGAAAACTATAAATAACCGCTGAATGTAGCATTCGGGTAATAAATAAGACCTGAATCCAACCCCGGATCACGAGTGTTATCAGCTGCTGCTATGTGGTAAATTAAAACATATATATTGCACAAATATTGAAAAGGGGGGCAGTAGTTTTCCAAAATATATTATGGTAAACATATTAAGTGTGAAGGGCCTGGGTATAATACATCAGTAATTCATCAGCTGCTTATGCTCAAGGTTTACCAGTGTAATTTACATTGCATTCTGCATGCAATGCTTTTGAGTCAAACACACACACTTGGAGCAATAGCAATACTTTTTCAGGTGTTTGTCTGATTCAATGAGTTTTTGCCATTTTCTCTGTACAAGTTAACACTTGTACAATGTGTTATGCCCTATCCCAGTAAATTAACTTTGAGAAGTTTACCAAAATGTATTTGTACAGAAAAATCAAGGCTACAAACGGCCAATGCGCGTATTGTCCTGCATGCTAGTTACCACACAGCTACCACCCCGAGTCGACCGGGATTACCTACCCACTAGACGTTAACTCGCCAGCCAGGATTCCATGTATTTTTGCGCCTAGACGGATAGTGATCACACCGCAGCGGCTGTCTACAGACACCGTCGTGAGTAGCTGCGTGGTTACACGTCGGCTCAGCGCGCGCGGTTTTCTCCATGGCCAATTTTGTTTTGTTTGATATTTTTTTGGCATATATTTATGTGCATTTTTTTATACATGTGCGGAATATCGGGGTTTTTGATGATGGCCCGAGATGAATTTCGTAATGATTTTCCTAAAAAAAACGTTCAAAAAAGCTAAACGGAGCCCAGGGTATAGCTCCCTCATTTCATGAAATTTTCATCCACTCTCAAAATGGCGTCGTGGTAACCCCGGGGTAGCTACGTGGTAACTGCGTGTCTACTCCGGTACTGTCTACTCAACATCCACCTTCTCTCCACCTAGTGGGCAACTATAGGGTAGCCATTGGGGAGTAGAGCAGAGTAGCCACATTAATACTGTATACCTAATAACTGTGTACTCTGTAAGCCCTATCTTGCAGCTACCGCCTCGCAATTAGCCCTGTGTGTACTGTGCAGTAGCTGCCGCGGTAGACATGGTGTAGCTGCCTTATAGGCTACCACGTGAGTAAGAATCCGGCCGTGTATCTTTACAAATCCCTGTGTTCTCTGAGTTAATCCAGAGGACACATTCTGTTATGCACTTGTCAAGTTCAATCCCGGCCCTGGGGGTCCCGGGACATAGCGGGGTATCTGCCGGGACATAGCTGGGCATGTACAAAAAAGTATTGCCCCGCAAGCCGGGATGTTAGCCGGGACTTGGCTGGGAATGTACGTAATCTTGTCCCCGCCCTGCCGGGACAATCATTGCTGATAGCTGGGACTTAAGCCGGGAGGTAAAAAAATTTTCCCGGCTCCGCCAGGACATAAACAGGGATTTTAACACGTGTGTCACACCATATAAAACCAGGCTATCAGTGAGCAGTCATCATCATCAGCCTATATATCTGTCCACTGTTGGACGAAAGCCTCAACATGTTTCCATGCTGGATTTCGGCCTACCCTTCCACGCTGGCCTAGTGCGGGTTGGAAGGGACCCTGGTACCTAGAGTGATGAGTGCAGTTAACAGGCCCTGGATGGTCCCCTACTCTTTTCGATAAGGTCTGCAACTTACGTGTTCAGGAATGACTCCCCTGATACACGGGACCAACAGCTTTACATGACTCTCCGAACCATGAGGCGCCAGACACCCATTGCATACACCTGCACAGTTTACGCAATGGGTGGGAGCGAGGAGAAATCCCATAACCACACTGCTGTGCAATTATTCAATTTCCGACCTTTAGGAACTATTTGAGTATGACCAAGAAACCCGACTCTTGCGGGGCTCGAACCAGGGCCGCTCGATCGATCTTATACTCTGCCGACGGTTCAGCGCCTTAGACGGCTCGGCCACCTCGCCCTGTATCGCCCGTCAAATCTGTAGTATATCACCATTTTATATAGCTACCATTGCAGTCCGATTTCTTCCATGTCGTGAAAGGCAAGCTATACAAGGAGCACACATGCACGTCGTCGCACGGTCTTTTTTTTTTTTTTTTTTTTCGATATTTTCAACGTAAAATCGCCAGAAAAACATCAAAAATCAACAGGAAAATGTTTAAAAAAATTAATATCAACTGAATCACAAGAAATTACTAGAAGTTTGTCTGATTCATTTAATTTATAAAATCACCGTAGGTAGTGAAAGCTATTTGATATTTCTTGCTAAATGCCAGGAATATTGTCATTTCATTGCATAAAACGCGGGCATTTTAATATGAAAATATTGAATCGCTATGGAAACAATTAAATGCTCATGAAATACATTCTGTTAGCTCAAAATACTTCTCGAGCTGCCGCATGTTCCGATATAAATCAAAATTAAATGTAATCGCGATTTCCAAACTTTTTTTTTGGCAGTGTTTTTTGAACCGCCGCACCGTTCAGCCAAGAGTACAGCCTGTCCAGGCTCCTGCGTTTATAATGTCAGCTCAATTTCCCGCAAGGCGCGCCGAGCTGAGGTCCCCGGCCCTGGGGTCTAACATTTAGAGAACAGGAGGAAATTGAAATTCTCAGTCACAAGATTCCCTGACGTCCACCTCTGTGACTGAGTGCAGCTCCATTGAAGACACCAGCGTGGTGGGAAATTTTCAGAATAAAAATAAAAAATCAAGACATCTTTTTTGCTTATTAATCTATTCTTTCATCATAAATAACCACTCGGCTGTAAAAATATTGAGATCGGACTCTTTGATTGCTAGAAATGGGCAGCAGAATTATTGACGCAAAGTTGCCGATTCTGCAGACTTAAAGGGTAAACAAGTATGACCGCGTGCCAGTAATATGGGAACTGCACAAATATCTTGTTTTAACGAAACTGACATGGAAAATTCAAACTCAAATGTAGGGGAATAGCATGAAGACTTGTGGGTTATGCCTATAAGTGATGTTGGGTTTTTTCCGAATTTGTCAGAAAGATGCAAACCATCTTCCCAAAAAACGGGGGAGGGGAAGTACACTACTATAGTAAAACCATACTTTTAAATCCGGTTTTATCCCTGTCAACGTGGGTGGCCGGGTTCACCTCACATTCGCAGCAAACGCCGCCCTTACTCTTCCTTCCATTACCCCCGATTCAATGCATTCCTCCATCCTCAACCCAACCCCTCCTACTCTCTATCAATTGCTTCTTCCATTGTCTTCTTTGGACGTCCCCTACTCCTCAAACGTCCACCTCGAACTCAAAAGCCCTTCTTAAACTGCTCGTATCCTCCCTAAACACATGCCCATACCAACGTACACTATTCGCCTTCGCCCCAACCGGTCCATGATGGTCCAAAAGTAGTCAATCCGATATTCAAGGAGCCAAAAATGGTGATGATTGCAGGACTACAAAATATTGTGTTTTATGCACGTTTTTCGCTTGTTATCTGCGGCATTACATGCAATCCATCTTGCATATTCAACAAGATGCTTGATGCCTACCCTGGGCAGGGTTTGCCAATAATTGATACCCACGACAGGAGTACGGCATGGGCATTATCAAGTTTATGTTAGCAAGTCACTATCACAGAGTAAGCCGACAAAACGACCATACACCATATTGATTTGTTGTTTGGCTGAAGTTTTCGTTGGCAGACTATGCCGGTTTAGATAGGAATTGCTACGTTTTAGTGGCGGAGATCGATGGGATAATGTGGATTTTTTAACCAACTAAACGAGGTTGGTTTCTCAAACATAAACTTCTGATGTGGTGAAAATTTCGGCTCGGTTCTGACACTGGCGATCCAAAATGTAGTTTGATTTTTTATAGTAGACCTGGTGTTCGCATAGACGGGACCGAAGCTGGGTTGTACAGAGTTTTTTAAAAGCAGTCCCCGCCACCATGGCCGAGAATATACGGGGATTGTCCACCAAAGCCCGGCTAGTAGGTGCCGGGACATAGCGGGGGATTTACAAAAAATGTAAGCCCGGATACCCGGGATTTCGTGCTCCTTTAGCGGGGACAAAGGCGGGGTGTCACGACAGCAAAATGAACATTCCCGGCTAAGTCCCGCTAGTCCCGGGACCCCAGGGCCGGGAATGAAATTGACAAGTGTGCATACTGACCACAGATAGACCAGACAATTCATGATTTTTAGAACTTTTTTTTTAAAGAGTTCAGTACCAGTTGAGTGATGAGTTTCTTTATGTGCAGCATGATTTTGCGCTCAGTTACCTACGACATAATGTACATTAATTATATAGTTTGATGAGGCCAAGGGAATTTGATTCTCGTTTCCTGTTGGGCACTGCTATCAAATTTACCACTGTGGCAAATATTTCATAATTTTGTGAAAAAAATTGATTTTCTTGAAAACTTATAAATAAACAAAAATTTTCAGGTGCTCAAAAAATTCAAGCATCCCGTCTTGTTCATTTTAAGCCGTTCCTTGGGAGGGGTTCACAGTAACCATTAAATATGAATTTCCACCAGATTTGTTCTCTTGTCATAATACTGGGTGCAAAATGCTTGAACTGATTTTTTAAAACTTTAGAAGCTTATAACTTGACAACTAAGCTACCTATATACATATGAATTATAACAAAATATTATTTTATGTAATTATAAGGTCATCTAGTGTATTCAAGGTTGCCTTAGATGTAATAAATGAAAATGACAGTAAATAATGAATAATGAAAAGTCGGACCTTGCCAATTTAAAAAAATCTCCAAACGGAATCAACTTCAATTGGGCCTAATCACAAAATGTGAATTGAGAAAGCATCAACAATACTTTACCAATATATGGCATTAACAAATAAAAACCAGGTAGAAAACAGTTCTCTTTGTGATATTGGGCAATCTACACGGCAGCAGCAAGATCCAGATCGAATCAGATTGTATCCCAGGTTTGCGACCTACACGGGTCAATGGCCAAACTTGATCAGTATCTGCAACGCGTACATGGTGTGTACAGGCTTGGTTAGTGTCGCTGAACTTTAAGCGCATACTTTTAGTTACGCGTAAAGTATTCCTCGATTACAAAGGTTACGCGTAGCATTATGTTCACCTTACGCTTCGAAAAGGCGCTGTACTTTCGCACTCTCTGCGCCGTGTAGAGTTCTAAACGGTCTCCCTGATCTGGATCTGTGATCTTGATCTCGGTGATGCGCACGGATCTGGATCTGCGCTCCGTGTAGATTGCCCCATTATTGTAAGTGTTTTCATGTTGCTTAATATATTAGCACCAGCAGTACAGTCATAATCATGTCGGAGAGAATATCCCAGGAAAAAGATAAAAACCTGGCACAATTTAATTGAATCTACCGATAGACCCATAACAGCCAGAAAGAATGGTCTACCATCTGAAAGCTTTGAGGGGATTCCAAACAGAAAACCTCCACAGCAGCCAAATGAAAATCCACAGAAATTCTTGTTTATCCCGCCTATCAAAGAGCATTGGTGTTTCAGGGAACAGCTTTGGTACTGTTTCCAGTTATCTTCAAGGCTGGACTAGCCGTGTGGACATAGCAGGCGATCTTTATGAACCAATCGATGGCCCCATTGGGTTTGCACCAGGGCTCTGTAGTGGTCCTATAGGCTACAGTATTACACATTACCAGTTGGGAGATATTGCCCGTCATCATGGTGGTCAGCTAATCATGTTACCGCAGATGATACTCAAACTTTTGTTCACTTTGAACACCAAACAAGTATGAATTGGAAACAATGCATGATGTCTTCAAAAACTGCTAAAAGACATCAAAAATATGGAGAATGTCAACAATTAAAAACTCAATGAATTCTAAAACTGAGTCTTTGTTGCCGCATCTCCTTACTACAAACAGCTCAGGAAGGACCCTTCCATTAATTCTGCCCCCCACCCCCACCCCCCCCCATTGTTCCCTCCTCTTTTATAACACGTCTCTTGGAAACCTCACATTAAACCATCTCAAACGATACACAATCTTGGTGCCTACTTTGATTCAAACATGACCATGGAATCACACATCACTAATGTAGTCGTACAATCATCTACCATCTTCGGAACATCTCGCGCATTCGAGATACATTGATAAGACAACTGCCATCATGCTGTACGCTATCTTATACTTTCTCGAGCGATTATTGCAAAAGGTTGAATTTCTTCGCTACAAAGTCGGATACTCTTCGTGCTTCAGCGCCTACCAAAATGGGCGCGAGACATTGTTTTGTCTCGCCTGAACTTTGTTCGGCAGGAGACTTAGTAATCACTGTTCTGTCTGTCTGTCCGTCTGTCTGTCTGTCTGTAGTCTGTCTGTTGTCTGTCTGTCATGCTGTCTGTGCTTGACGTCCGTGTTAACGGGCTTGTGTACGATTTATTGGAGTTCCGTAAGGGCTATGATTGAGGTTGTAAAATGGTGGAAAAAAGAGGGTCCACGAGTTCTCGACCTGATAGATTTTGGGGCGGTTTTAAAAATATGCAATTAAGTATATAATTTGCATACTAACAAAATTGCCGCAAGGCTTGTACAAGTTTTCTGGAGTTCCGTAAGGCGGATGATGATGTAACCTTTAGGTGGAAGGGAGCGGGCTGGGGCGAGGCTGGAGAGGCTCGAACTTGATTAGATTTCGGGCGTATTTCGGGCAAATTAAGTATGCAAATGAGCTAATTTAATATGCAAAAAACAGCGTAATTGCTATAATTGTGAAACGGGGTACATTGGATACGGGAAATTCCTTCACTGCATGAAAGCCTAATTATGGTGCGCATCTTTTTCCCAATTTGAGGTGTTGATACAAGCGGCCTCTAGTATGCAAAAATTGAGCTAATTAAAATGCGTATTAGGTTTTTTATCTCTAAAACCGTACACGGATAGGCAAAATTCCTTCCCTACATGTGACTACTATTCATGCGTCTTTTGGGTTGAATCATACTGGGTCAAAGTGCATGTGGGCGATTTTTAAAGGGGCAACATTTTTTGATACAATTGATTAATGTAAATATGGCATAATTGCTCTGTATCACTTGAAAAGGTAAATTGGATATGCAAAATTCCTTCGATACATGAGAATTCTATGCGTACATCTTTTGTATGAATCACAATTGCGGGGGTCCCAAAGTGCAAGGGGACAATTAAAGGGCATTGTTTGATGCATGATTAAGTTAAATAGCGTAATTGCTGTATCGCTAAATGAGTACATGGGATATGCAAAATTCCTTCGCTACATGAGACACATATGGTAACATCTTTTGTGGATAATAATGTGGTTCAATGCTGTGACCACTAAAGGGGGCATCTTTGAGTATTTGTAAAATTGCAACTATGCTAATGCTTGGTCCATTTCAACCAAATTTCTCAGGTTGTCAATGGTCACTGTGAAATATAAAACTTCAAAAAGATTTGATTCAGGGTTTGTGTACTTACAATTAAATTAGGTCAGATGTGTGTATTTGGCAGTATATCGGTTGTGTGTGATTGGTGTGTACAAAACAAGAAGACTACAAAAGGGGGGGGGGGAGTAAACACAACAAAGGTTATTAACCTCAATATGATAGCTAGATCAGTGCCCACGTTTTCATTGAAATGGTTTTATACTTCTGGTCGTCTTGGGTTGCCAGCTTGTTGAATTCTTGGAAAAATGTGGAAAAAAATACGCAAATTGTGCATTTCACCACTTTCTGGACACCGTAGGCGGACTCAATTTCAAATGTGGTCACATGATTTTCAAAGTTAGGTTGCCAATTGAATAAATTTTCATATTTTACTAAATTTAGTGAATTTAGGGATTTGCATTGACGTTTCATGTTCATATATCTACAAATGGCAAAGTTGTGGCCCTGGTGGTTGGGGTGGGGTCAAATGAAAAAGTGAGCAGGAAGGCAAATAAAGAATACTATAAAATGCAACCCGGGGGTTGCTACTCCTAACCATCTCTTGGTTATGATATGTTGGGGCATTTCAAGATTAAATCTCCCAAACGGATAGATGTGGTGACCTCATGGGGTATCAAAAGGATTAAGAGTGAGAAGTATAGAATACTATAAATGCAAAACCCCGGGGGTGCTACTCCTAACATCTCTTACTGGTGCTCATGGGGGGACTTTCAAGATTAATATCTCCACAATGGATGGAAAACGTTGTGACCCCTAGGTTGGTGTCAAATGAAGAGTGAGAGGTATAGATTTTATAGAAACTTCAAAAAATGCAAAACCGGGGGTGCTTCTCCTAAACATCTATGACTTATGCTCGTTGGGGAATTCTCCAGATTAAATCTCCACAATGGAAAATGTTGTGACCCATGGGGTTGGTGTTCATAGAAAGAGCAGAAGTAAAGAATACTATAAAGGCAAAAACAGGGGTGTTACTCCAAAATCTCTGAACTGGATGATCGTGGGGGTTCAACTTGCAAGATGACTATCTCCACAATGGAAAGTTGTGACCCTCGGGTGTGTCAAATGAAATAGTGGGAAGTAAAACGAGTTAAGAAATTGGAACGTTTATCTGGTTGCACAAACTTTTTGGGGGACACCCTTGACTCGCACAATTGCACTCTGGGTTGTGTGCTTTTTGTCGTACAATCTAAGCGCGAAAGCGGCGAGACTTGGGGTTCGAGAACCGCCTTGTTACTGTAAAGAAAACAGCAGGGACCCCAAACCACTGCTTAAATCCCTTCATTGGCTTCCTGTGAAACAGAGAATTTCTTTTAAATTGCTTTTAATTTTTTAAATTCTTTAATTTTTGTAATTTACAAATTAACTATTAACTGTTTCAATTAATGTTCAAAAAGAAAACCTTGGTCATCAAAAGAATGCCTAACGGTGGAGATCCAAGGAACGCGAGTAAAGCTGGTGATGTAAAAGTTTTAATGTTGGTGCTTTCAAAGTTATGGAACAACCCCTTCCTGTTCTCAGTAGGAAGTACAGTATCTGTAAAAACCCTTTAAAACAGGCACTTAAGACACACTGTTTCCTAATTGATTTGTTTTAATTAGATTATATTTATTGCTCATTTGTCTCACTTCTTTTATGTAAGCGCCTTGAGGCCTTTGGGGCACGGCGCGCAATAAATGTCTATGTATGTATCTATGTTAGTATGTATGTATGTAAATTCTTGTGTGAAGTTTTGTGAAGAGTTTACTGTTTGAATATTAATGGGAGAAGATCTCAACCATGAAACTGAACCAAAAAGACATTTGAATCACTGGAATTTCACTTTGAAATTCTTTACATATATAGTTTATTTCAAATGCGAGGGAATTTAAAAGTTAAAAGGTGGGCTTGCATGCTTTTCAAAAACATTGAGACAGCTATAAGAAAAAAATCTTATGGATTTTTTTTTAATTATGAGAAAGTTGAAATAATTTGAGAATTCCAAGTAATTCTATTTGTAGGGATATACCCAGTCCTGTGACAGGGTGAATTGTTCAATGTTGCGGTGGTTTGGGTTATCAAGTTTGATATAGTATCATGACGCAAACAGAGTGCCATATACTTAAGTGTGTGGCAAAGTGGTTTTTGGCCTTTTTTTCTGTGGATGGTGGTCTTTGTCATTTAAGGCTTTGTTTTAATGCGTTGTATAGGTTCAACCAATTTAGTTAATAAATATCCTCAAACCACCTTAATAAGTTCCTACCTAGGGAATTGAGACAAAAATGTCGAATTATAAACTATTGTGGTTATTCAATTGAAAGTGCAACTCAGAGTTGAAAATGGAAAAAGTAGTGACTGTGACAATATTGCAATAAGTTAGTTGATAGGTTTACCTAGAAAAGGCCTAACATGTAAGGAATTTAATAAAGTGCCCAAAAATTACTGATGTAAAAAATGCCCACTAGCACTAATATGTGGTATGAATTGTAACTGACTGTACTAAAGTTGGATTTTGTTAGTAAAAGGTGTATGAAAGAGGAGGATCATGTGCTTTAACATCATTGTCAATAAATATCAACATGTCATCATTGAGAATTAAAAGAAAAATATTATTGAAAAGGTTGTCATTGATAGCGTAGGGGTATTTGATGGCTTCGTGCACTGTGATCCCCATTTACCTTGGTTAGGACCTTCGATTTTATGTGAATTTGGGTTCCAGAGTATAACTCGGTCCTCGAATTTTTGTTTTCTCCAAAGTATTCGTTTTGCTCCTGCTTGTAACATATGTGCTTTCTTCCCCTAATGTGATGATGTAATATAGTGTATAATGATGTATGAAGTGATTGAAATAGATCTTCATGAACTCTATGGACACAATAGTGTTGGTGTGTCATTAAATAATAGCCTCCTCCCCCTATCGAGTCACATACATCAGATCTTACTCTCTCATTAGATTCTAATGAGAGGATTTTGCTCATTGGTTATGACATAATTATGCAGGTACTAGTTAAATTAGGTGTTTATGGAATGGATAACGAGCTGTTAAGAAATTAAAATCCTGCAGAGTGAGATTTTGGAGTGTGGAACCACACCACGGACTCATTATTTGTCACCCAGCCTTCATGTTGTTATTTGTCGCGTTTTGGCTTCTTTCTCTACGAATGATTTAGATGGTGACTATGCCCCATTTGGGTGTGTTTATGTGCAACATTACAGGTACAGTATGTCCCCCCCCCAAAAAAAAAAGCAAACCAACTTGGGTGGCCAGGTGCATATAAGTAACAAAAGCACATGACTACTAGTACTACTTTGTTGTATAAGGTAAGATCACTGTTAGCTAATGTCCCGGAAAGTTCATAAAGGTAGAATAAAGGGGCATGTCCGTCATCTTTGGGACCCCCTGATTTACCCGGAAGTAGATTCAATTTGATTATCGATGATTGAAAGGTCGTATTTTTTTCTTCATTGTCGTCCTGAAAATTTGAGCTACTCAAATCCATTTCAGTACCCAAGATATAAACAAAAAATGTAGATAATCCACGACGGGGGAGACAACCGCTATGCGTACGCTATCCGTCTATGCGGCAAAAATACACAGAATCCTGGCCAGCGAGTGTACGTATAGTGGGTAGGTAATTCATGTCTATTCGGTGGTAGCTGTGTGGTAACTACCATGAAGAAATTGGCCGTGAATGCAGCAGACATTCAGTGGGCAATAATATGTTGTGACTGTCTTTTTATCTCCTTAGCATGGCCATCATGAGGTACTACAGAAAGCCAGCATTGCATGCTGGGGGCCCACAAGGTAACTGTTGCTAAGATACAAAGTGTTCTTCCAGACTGCCACAGTATTGAGTTGAAGACAGAGATGTGCTATAACATTGACACTGAATTTGGAGGTATGTCCTTATTTGAAAGAAATTAATGTTTTTGTTTTGTGTCTGACAATGTATATGCTTTTAACACAAAGTCATGTTAATTTTATTTTCCCAGTGGCTCAGCTTTCAAGTGACTTGCAGAATGACTTCTTAGAAAAAAAAATCTTTAAAATGTTCTGGAAATTTAATATCAGCAATCATATTGAAAGTAATTCCTCAATTTTTACTGTTTGTTTCACAATTTTTCCTGACATTGTGAATCTTAGTGACGAAGACTGCAAAAAGCTTGAGTGGATTTTGGAAACATCCTTTGAATGTCACAATCTGAGCAAGGAATCTTTTCTCAGCAAGGAAGAAACAGCATCTGAGGGATTTCATTTTGAGATTGGTCCAAGGTAAAATGTGAAGAAGTTGTGTTGGTTTTTATTAAGATGCCATTTATCTGGATGAAACATGGATAAAAACCAATCACCCACCCATCCAAAACCATGGGGTTGACAAAGTTGGGAAAGGTGGTATTGATGCCCCTCTTGGAAAGGGCCATCATTTAATAATCGTTCATGCCGGAAGATATATTTTGTGATTCTAGCACACCTGCTTTATTTAGCCTACACCAGATATCCTTCAGAAAACTTATTTCCAAAATCTCAGTTGAATTCAATCTTGTGGTGGTGTTATGAACAAATGCTTGAAATGCAGGGTTCCAAAGGCCATTGCTTTAATTTCTGTCCATTTAGTTGACTTATAGCTGACACTTTGAATTAGCATAACTTCTAAGCACAAACTTGATAAGCATTTGCACTGTTACAAGTTGGGGTTAAAAGTAAAAAAATCATGTCACAACTACTAAGGGTCAGTGAAGTTTTGTAGTTGGTGTAAACTTTTGGTCAAAATTTCCACAATTTTCCATTTGAATGTCCGGTCAATTTTACACTTGGCATGTTAATAGCTGCAGCATGGCAGTTGTGTAAAGGGTTATTCAAATTGAGGTCAAAGGTCATGTGGAACTTCATTGAGCTTCACGAGGACTACTTTTGGTATAAATTGTTTTTACAACTAAATAATCAATCACTGCCCAAGCTACATTTGCTATCCCTATTTTTTTCTTGTTTTACCCAAAAGATTCACTGCAAGATTTATTGAAAACTTGATAAAATAAAGACCATGTCATTTTCACAAAGACTGTTGAAATAACTTACGATTTCAGATCTCTAAAATTCTCCAATAAGCAATATGCTAGAATAAACAATAAATAAGTATCATTAATTGGCTTCAAAATGCTGCAATGAAATTCAACCAAGCACTTCTAAATGTTCTATCTCCTTGAAAAGCTAAGGGCTGTATATTTAAAGACACTATCAGTGATCCACCCGAAAAGAGTCAAAATATTTGAAATTTGCAGGAGTAGCCTAAAAATGAAGGATAAGTCTGCAGAATTCTCTTAAGTTATTTTTTTTCCAACTGAAAAATTTGCATAAAAGGGAGAAAATAGCATTGTTCAAAGATCTGAATCTCCAATTCAATTACGTGTTGTTGTAAGTGTACGTACGGACAGTTTTGACTAAAATATCTGATTTTGTCCTTATTTGGTTGCTTTGGTCATATAATTTCTAGGGTATGTTAGGATACCCATACACGTACTTGTTACAGATATGCAAAAATCTGATTTTTTTAATTTTTTTTTTTTACAAGGAGTGAATAAAATTTAATTTTGTGCTTATCTCCCCAAGTTTATACTACCATCTCTGTCTTATTTTTGTTTTGTTTTTTTCACATGCAGTATCACATATTTTCTTTATGTATGAGTATGACTTTTTTCTTTAAGTTGAACTTGTGTGTAATGCACAATCATACTGTTAAATCATTTATCCAGACTCAATTTCTCCACTGCATGGTCCACAAATGCAGTGTCCATATGCCAGTCTGCCGGGATCAAAGGTATCACTCGAATTGAGCGCTCCAGGTGCTATCTGGTACTCGCCAAAGACAATGGAGGATCAGTTCTTCAAATCTCGCCAAAGGACCAGAAAGCGATCGTTACGACCTTGCACGACCGCATGACTGAGTGTCGTTACTTGAAACCTCTTGAGAGCTTTGAGATCCAAGTAAAGCCTGAGCCAGTGTATGATGTAGACATCATTGGGCAAGGTCGGGCAGCACTGGAAAAGGCTAATAAGGACCTTGGTAAGGCCATAAATAGAATGAAAACTTCTACCTTCTCTATTATGGATTTCTTAACTATTTTCAATACTAATTTTTGTGGGCCGCCAGCATTTGGATGTGTGTTGGTGGGCATGACTCTTTGTCCATGTGTGTGTGTGTGTGTGTGTGTGTGCATGTAAATTTTTAAATATAAAGTGCATATCTTTACTTTTGTGCATATAAAAACGTGCACCATCAAGGCAAGTCTTATAATAGAGATATTGGAAAGAACTCTGGACTCTGCAGGCGCGGTAATTTTTTCACCTCATTGGCCTTGTGCTAATTACTTTGCTGGTGCCCAGTCTTTTGACAATTAACTGAAGGAGTAATATAACACAGGTAAAAGGGAACTATCAAAGTGGGGGTCGTCATTCAACAGGTTTCTTTAACACTTGTTGTAAAGTGTCACAAGTGGCAAGTATTAGTGATGAAATTTTGGGCTCAAGCTTGTATTCTGTAAAATACAATAGCTAAAAAATATTAAAAACTTTTCTGAGACACCCTATATTTCTTACCATATTTCACTATAAATTTATTTCTTGGATTCCTCTATTCATTGACTTCATTTTGCTATCCATCGATTGTATTATTACAATGCATGCTTTCAATAGAATGTTAATGCCAATTTTACAATAGGTCTTGCCTTTGATGATTGGGACCTGGACTATTACACAGACCTCTTCAAAACCAAAGTGAAAAGAAATCCAACCAGTGTGGAGTGCTTTGATTTGGCACAGTCAAACAGGTATGCATTGGAGACTTTATTAAGGCCTAAACATTTTTATGTGTTGCCCTTTGTAAACAACTTTAATTGTTGAAAATAAAGAATATACTGCGAAAAAGAATACCAATCCATTTTTTTCTTTCCAATTCCAGAATCCATACTCTGGGTTCAGACAAAAAATTACACTACTGAATTCATGTTGATGTGAAGATGATTATGACTTTCTGGTGTGTGTCTAACCACAAACCTGCAAATTTTCAAAGTTGTTAAATTCGATTTTCAGTTTGCAATGCTTGTTTTGTTTTGTAGTGAACACAGTCGTCACTGGTTCTTCAAAGGTAGACTAGTTGTGGATGGTACAGAGCACCCAGAATCGCTTTTCAGGATGATCATGTCTACGCAAGATATGAGCAATCCTAACAATGTGATCAAATTCTCTGACAACAGTAGGTAAGAATTGTCATATTAAATGTATCAAATAATATTTCATATCTTGCTCCAGAATAATGTTTTCTATTACTTGTTGGTAAAACATGTTTAAAACATATAGCAAAAGAGGGTTTGCAATTGTAAATTTAACTTTTTGGAAAGATAAATTTTGTATACTGCAGAGTGAATATTTCACAATGTTAAAATATTTAAAGATTTTTCCAGTATTATTGCGTGGTTTTAGGTGGCTAAACATGCTGACCTATTATGAACTTCCAATAGTTTTTATGACTCTCAAAGCAACATGTGTGTGGGGGGGCTGCATTATACCACAGTCCTGATGCTCATTTATTTGTTGGGTCACTAATAATTACATTTCAATTAACAAAATTGTTTAATTCAGGGTAAGTTGTCATTATCAACTCTAAAATATTATCATAATGTCAAATGTAAGTATAGTATTGTGTTTGAGTTTGTGCTCATTAAAAATCATATAAAAATCAGACCTTGATCGGGTCACCCACCTTTACTGGCCTGTAATTTTATTTTCATGTTCAATATAGGTTTTAGTATTCTTTGATCAAGTCATGTCACAAGAGGTATCATTTTGAAACTTGAGTATTTTATCCACAGGGTAGCTGTGTATTTACATAATTATCTCCCAAGTTATACCTGTTTCACATCCTCAGAATTCAAGTTGAAATCACTCCCTCTGAACCTCCCAGCTAATACCAAAACTGGGATGATACGATTTATTCCGATTTCTCAATATCTTCGCATCATTCATAACTCAAACCATTTCATTGTAAAAGGAGAACAAGTCAGAAAAGTTGAAAATGGGTAGAAATTTTGCCACGGGATGGATATGGCCTATTTCACATGTTGGTGGAATACCAATCATCATTAGTAGCTGATCCAGTTCACACTAATAATTAGCCCATAGCATTTTTCTGAAATATCCAGGCGTCAGACTTAAAATAGAAATTGATAACTCTATTGTACATATGATAATGTTATTAAGCCGTTATCATGCTCCAAAAATTACAACTTGAGTGCACTTAGAGGTATTTTTGCCCCAGGCAACACTTAATGCTGGTTTCCGTCAACCATGCCCATGGGACAAGTAGGAACAATTCCGAGGGGTTTGTCTATTTTCTTGACAACTGTGGAAGTTGTTAAAAGGATATAAACCTCAGCACACTACATACTCTGGCGTACTTGAAACACGTAACTCGAGGGCGCTGGTGTGCTGTTACGGTACGATACAGCTACAAACATGAACCATAAGAATGTGTTTATATAAAAGCATTTCAGATTTTCAAGTACATTTTTGAGCTCAACAACATCCATTGGCTGTGACCATTAGATATCATTAAAAATCCCTCTTCCTCAAACCCCTCTCAAAATCTTAACTCTGGACCTATGTGTACATAACAGTTCGTCTTTCTGCCCTACCACAGTTATCTCAGATACTCATGGTGAGCTGTAGATGACATCATCCACACACATCATTTGATATTCACTTTGGAAGAGTGAAAATGCACCACATAGGGATTATTTATTGAGCAACCCAGATTTTACTAAGAAAAAAAAGGGTTTCTAGTGCATGAATCCTGCTACCACAAATAGAGCAGAATCGGATTTCTCAGGGACAGCACAGTGGTGGAAAACATCCACCTACATTATTATTCTGGTAGTAATTTGCTACCAGGCAAAGAAGATGATTTCAAATAAAAAAATGAGGAAGTGATTCCAGCAAGCAGTGTTTATTGATACCTAATGCCTGAGCACTTTAAAAACACTGAAATATCAATATCATAAACAGCTTGTGGGCATTGAGTTTGTTGTAATGTGACACATTAACCCCAACTTTACACATGGAGTGCTGGGCATGTTAACTCTACATCACCCCAATGTGTGCTGAAATGGTTTGTGCTTGTTGCCGCTGTGTGTGCGTGCGTGCATGTATATGCATGCATGCGTGTGTGGTGTGTACATGCATGCATGTGTGTGCATGTGTGTGCATGTGTATTGGCAATTTTAACAATCTTGTTGGCCATGTAAAGATTCCAATTGGTTTGAAGGCACTATCAGTGATTTGCTAAATCAGAAAATCGAAAAAATCATCAAAAATCAGATTTTTGCATGTCTGTAACAAATATAGGTATCCTAACATACCATGCAAATGATACGACCAAAAGCAACCTAACAAGGACAAAATCGGATATTTTAGTCATTAGTGTCCGTTCGGACACTTACTACTACACGTAATTGAATGGAGATTCGTATCTTTGAAAACTGCTGGGTTTTTTTCGTTTTCGGTCAATTCTTCAGTTGGAAAAGGCAACACATGAGAATTCTACAGGCTTATTCCTCACTTTTAAGCTATTCCTGCAAATTTCAAATATTTTGACTATTTCGGATAAATCACTGATAGTGTCTTTAAGTTGTATTGGAAGAGATTGATTAATTTTTTTTCAAAATAATGTATCTAAATGTTGTGACCAAACATCTGCCTACATAACTACACTGTACTACATAATACTATTTCCTCAAATGTCTTCATTTTTAAACAAAATTTTGTGATTTTGGGTTGCTACTTGCTATACTTTTTCCCTAAAAACACCCAAACCTCCAGATGTGGGTGCTTTTACCAACTTTTTTTTACAAATGTAGGTTTTTTTGTATTTGTTATCCTATTATTGAGGAATGATTGTTACCGTTTCAATTGTTTACTTTTTCAATGGTAATTACTACTTTAAAGGTGTACAGAGAGATTTTGAGGTACCCAAATATTGTGTCATAATAGTTAATTTACATATGAGAGACCACTCAATAGATTTCATACCATGTATTTGGCTAAAGAAATATCTTAAAAGATCCCAGAGAAAAGGTGCTGTTAATTTGCTTATATTTCAATATTAAAACAGGCTGAATTTGTATTGTTGCTCTATGAAATTCAAAATTTCCCATTTTGTACAAAGAAAATTTCTCAGTTAATTCTTTCAGATGGGGTATTTTTGATGGAAACTTTACCATAGGGCCAAAAATCAGTACTTTGAATTTTGTAGGGACACCTGATATGTGAAATCTCTCGTTGCACCTTTATTCTATATTCAATGATTATGATAGACTCTCTCATGCACTATTAAGTGTACACAAGGGGATGACATATTATGGAAAGCGGAGAACAGTGTGAAACTAATGAAAGGGGAAACCCATGAATGATTGAGCACTGCGAGATAAAGCATTCGACGGATCACTTGAGTGTACCATTCAGTGCTGATAACCAATGGCTGCCCGCTTTGATTTACGGGGCTCATTTAGTATTAGATGTGGTTTGTCACAGGATTTTATTTTTGACCACTATACTAATTTAATGGGAAGGGATGATAATACTGGGACTAAAGGAAAATCCCCATCCCCCCACCCAGACCCACACAACTTTTTATTATTAGAATAACAATTTAATAACAGTTTGTAAGAAAATCCTAAGGTGAGTAAAGTGGAGATATGTGCTATTACTGTATTCATGGGGGAAATGTACAGATGTAAAATTTGAATGTGATACCAAAAGACTGGTATAGGTTTTAGAGCACATCATCTAGTATGAATCGTTCCCTGGAGATAGCCCGCGCACACAATGTGTTGTTAAAACCAACCAAACGTGCGCTTGCGCCCGGATTCGAAACGGGCACTCTCTGTATAATAGAATGATTTTCCAAACTGAGCTATCAAGCCTGGGTTTGGTAGAGGAGTTGATAGATATCATCTGTAGTGTTAGGTCGAAGGTGCCCTTCGATTACGATGGAGAACATCAGAATGGTATATTGAATATATTGTATTATTGTATATTGCGGTATTTTGAGGCATTAGAGGTCAAAATGGGTTATTGTCTCAAAACAACTTCCATGTGAATCTCATGAATGGGATATGTATGATTGTAGTGGGAAGATGTCATGGGTTCATTTAGGGTCATTAAAGGTAATTGTGCAAAGAGTGCTGAAATCTTATTAATGATGATTGGCAGGAAGTCCTGTACCAAGTTATGGTGATTTCTTTTGAACCAAGCAAACATTTAAATTGTCAGGAGTCAACATAAATACACAATGCCAAATTTGCTGAAATACTTGTTTGTAAAGGGAGGATTTTAATTTTTGCGGAATGTACCCGTCCCAATTGAAATTGCATATAATCATTTCAGACTACTTCTGGTGCTATGATTTTTTCACAAGGTTTCTTGTCAACACAAATAGAATCTGCTATTAAATTGTAAATCACCCACTCACTCAGGCAGGTTGACCTCAAAAATTTGCACTTAGCAGCGGAAAAGTGAATTGAATTAAATTATTATAGGTGCCAATGGCTCCTTTCAAAGTAATTTTACGAGAATAAAAACACTCCAAAAGTGCAAATAGTTGACAAAGTGTTCTGTATTTGACAAGTAGTTATACCTAAATAAAATATATTTTGTACATTTAATCCAGCAAATTTTTTCATGAAAAAAAATATGGAGAAAAAAACTGTTATCTTAATTTTGAATGTCATTCCCGTATGCAAATAATCAGGTTTCAGAAAGCACATAATCTGTGGATACTGGATTGAACTGCAGGTTTTTTTCAAACTGTCATTTACTGGGTTTAAAGAAAGCCATCTGTACAAGAATGGGATTTGTTCACAATATGATAGAGAAGTGCCTCTATGGAGTGTATTGCCAAAGCTCTCTGAAGCTCTTTGATTCATCCCGTTTGTATTAGGATTACAGAATAGGCCATCGATATAAAAATGGCAGCAAAAAATGCATGGCCGTCACTTTAATCAATAGTAGAGATGCACAAGACACCATTTAGACATCCCAATCTTTGGGACTACACTTCCAGACGCAGAGAACATTAGATCTTACTTGGCCACTGTGAGCAAAGACCCTCTTCTGGTGGCAAAATATTACCAGAGATGGTTAAGTCAGCCGCTCCCTGTCAATTACTCTGTCCAGACCGAAGTACGAAGTAACAACGCAGGAGCCGCATACATTGTACCGACTTTCATTGCGCGCACGTAGTCAAAAGCCACAAGCCTGCTTGTCAGAGAAAGCAGTAACAGGGTATACGCGCGCATCATCACTTCATACTTCAGGTCGACCGAGTATAGTGTCCATTCAGGGAAACGCGTGATCTACCAAGACTTTAGTGGATTCAATATGGACTATGCTAGTTGTACTTGGATTTGGATAAACTCCCACCTCACTGTGCAACTGAATGCAGTTTTAAATAAAGACATGCCATCTGCATATTGCCTTCTGGAAAGGCCTTTATTGCCACCAACAATTGCCACTGAAAATCTGTTGAGCAGTTTAAAACTTTCACAACTGTACGGTGGAACTCTTTAAGCCAACTGCTCTAGTATCTTCACATCAGATCCCCGACGTTAGCTGTTAAAGTTGCTTTGTTCCATGTATTTAGCCACTGGCAACCTTTGTTCCATCATCTGCCCTACATCTGGAATATACTCTTCCAGAATTGAATCTCACATCTGAAAGTCGGGATTTTCAAAAGGTAGGGCCATCACTAATATTGGTTCAAACAATCGAGTATACCTAATTGGAGTTACGTACTCAGTAATAATATTCTTTTGAATAAAAAAGCCATCCCATTGGTTGGCATTGCCTAGATCCATTCCTTGAATAAGCCTATTCAAGCAATAGTGAAGGGTAAAAAATTATATCAACATACTCTTCAAGCCACATCCATATTGAATCTGTTTCATTACTGATGGGTGTCATTAAAATGCCAGTGGTCTGTGATTTCAACAAACCTGCAAAAGAACAGGAAACTTTTTCTGGTTAATTCTATTCATGTGTATACTTCAATTTTGTATGGCCAAAATGTTCAATGTTTGTGTCAGACATATACAAATCAATTCATCCACAGGTAAACTTCCTGAACTTCTGCATTTGCTTTAAGGGGAAGTACTGACTGATGAAGCACTTTCACCCTTCAAAACACACCCACCCTTCCTTTCCCTCCCTCTTGACATCAGACACCATAATGAGGATATTCTTCAAATGGTCATATAGATGGGTCATGTCTACGAGGTCATAGGGTCATTTTAGGGGGTCATTTCAAGTCATTGGTATCCAAAGACTATGCGCTTTCCAATTCAGCCATGGAATGTATGCCAAGACCTGATGATGTTCCCTCTCACCACAAAACCTCTCTGATCTAGAAATTTGTGGGGACATAAATTATGCACCGCAAAATTTAATATCTATTGTACATATCACATATTGTTCATGTTTCAGTGCCATTGAGGGTTACAGGGTCAGGCACCTGTCCTCAAAATCCAGGGTAAGGCGCCACATGTCTTCCCTACAGAAAGAACTCCACCGCCATGTGATATTCACGGCAGACGCACAACTTTCCCACAGGGGTCGCACCATTCAGCGGCGCCACCACCGGGAATGGAGGCAGGATACGAGATGTGCAAGCTGCAGAAGAGGAGCTCATGTGGGGGCAGGACTGCTGGCTTACTGTTTTGGTAATGCATATACCTAGTAAGTTATGAAAATGTGCAAATCTAAATTCCTTTAGGACCACATTTCCAAGAATTTTCCCACTACCTTGTGTGCTAGCCGTATACATCTGGCACACTCCATGCATTTGATTCATGAGTCCCCCAAGTTCCTGTACTGTAATTTATATACAAACCATTTTCTCGTATGATTGTGGTGATGTTGACAATTTAAAACTTGCTTTGGAATTGAGTCTTGGGCAAAGAGTTCTTAGTACCCCTTTTTGGGTTCTACATGTAACAATCTTTTTTTATTTTTGGCCCCTTAGGATTAGCGTTACTTGTTATTGTTAAGGTCATTAAATAAAAAAGAAATTTCTGGCCTTTAGTTGCCTAAAGGGGGACCCGGTAACATATGGAACTCTTTACGGAGTTTTGTTTTCCACTTAAGAGAATATACATTTGAATGTGTACATGTAGAAACACATTCTTGTAACCCTAATGTACTAAACACAAACATTGCCATAAACAAGTCCCGCGATGTAGTATGATTCCATCAAATACAAGACCACAAATATAGGTCACAAAATCGCTGGCTGGGCCAGCGACACTGTCGTAGCGTGCTATCCCGCGTCATGGGACTGGGGCCAAAAGGGCCCGATTCGTGACCAACCCAAATTTCCAACTTGTATCTTTCCCCTCATCTCTTATTCCTTCAAATCCCTCTGGCTAGAAAACATTAGGGGTAAAGCGGAGTCATTGTAATTTTATAAGCAGTTGCATTGTTGAAATGTACATCCAAAAAGGGATCTAAGTGACAAAATTAGGTCAACTGCATATTTTTCAGAGTCCCCAGAGGTAAAAACATATGGGAAACATTTGTCATATGTGCCTGGAAACTTATCAAACAAATAATGGAAAATATCCAGATGTGTGTTGTGTTTTGGTGTGTGCGTGCGTGCAAGGAAGGAAATAGGATGAGTGCAGCTACGGAAGTTATGTTGTTCAATGCATATATTAATATGAAGGGGATTGACAGAAAATGGCTTTCAGTGACCTGCTTTCTAATAGAAAGTTCCTTTGCAAGACTAAAAAAAAGTACCTATGCAGGTCATAGTGATAACACTGCATGCAGTCACTTGTAGTAGAGTATTGATGAAAAAGATTCAACACTGCTTAGGATAGGAGTTGCTGTGCTCAGTTAGCCAAAAAGTACATAAAATTTAACCTTTTTTCTGTTCCCTGCAAGTGACAAGGTATTCAGAGTTCCAATTTTACTAGATTTAAAAAAAAAATCAAACTTATTGACGTTTCATTGACAAATTCAGAATCAAGCATGCAAAAGGAATTCAAAACAAGGTCTGTCCTGAATCAGTAAAGTTGAGATGGTTTCAGTCTTTTGAGCAAGAAGCCACTGTTAAAAGCCAAAACTCGTGTTGTATTTATAAACATATATTGAACAGGGTTAAGAGGGTTAAGGGAAGAAAAAGTGCAACATTCCACCTCGAGACTTATTTCTGCATGTCGAGATGAATCAAGCAGATATAAAAACCTTGTGTAGTTGTGAGAAGTTTTGAAGAGTTTTGAGCTTAAATTTTGCTTGAACTGTTTGCTCAAAAAATAAGTACCTTGACTCTCAGTCAGTTGTGAAATGTAGGTGGTCTGATTTTTTGTCAAATCATGTTTTCCACTGCACTGGAGCATCATAACACACCAGATTCCAAAAGTTTCGAGCTAATTGCTTGACAAAGAGTTCCTTATGTACCCACTTCATGTAACCAATTTTTTTTTATTTCCTGGCCTTCGGGTTAGGTATTTGTTAGTGTAAGGCCATAAAATGAAAGAAATATGTTTCCGTAGAATTATAAATGAGGGCACATATGAAACTCGTTTCCAATAATTATGCTCTAGCAGTTTGGATATTTGAAGAGCCAAAAATGTGGATCATATAGACCCCAGGGATGTCTTTTCTTCCGTTACTCGTCGATGTAGGGGGGAAGAGCTTTGTCTCCATGGTCATTGGGGAAGATTTGATGCTTAGGGTAATTGGAAACCAATGTTAAATTTTGGGGAGAATTGGGATAAAATGTGTAGGATGTGACGTGTTCCGTTTTAAACGTTTACACGAACGGAAGGCTCACTACACGTTTAGAATAATTCACTACACGTTTACAAGTCAGCAAACCCTACTAACTTTTTTCAGCAGTATATTTTAATTGCTTTATGAAGTCAAATTTCACCAAAATTACACCGCCGTCAGTTTGAAAAGTAAAGTTAACAAGTTCCAATGCTTTTCTAGAAATGGTTTCCGACTTTTACAGGGAAACAGGAAATCCCCGTTTTACAAAAATTCCTGTACGTGAGTGGAGCGATCGTCGGCATTATCACTGCATAACACGGCCCAAATTATGTGGTGCTTCAATTACAGCGGGATCTACAAAAAAGGTTAAATGACAGCGCTAATGGCAGCTCCCACATTGATTCGTCGTTTGAGATCTTTGGGATATTCAACTTGCTTTATTTTGGATTATTAAAACATAAACATAGGTAAGTAAAACAACATTTTATGGTTTTCAAGATGCATAATTTATGATCGAATGCAAAGCCGGTTAACCCGATTACGAACGATTTATGGTGGCATGCCAAGGAATTGCATTGGCGTTTGGACAGCGCCACAATTCGGCCGTCGTAACTTGTTATGACCGGGTTTTTAAAACGTTAATTACGAACGGAAATACAGGACGTGTAAACGGATAGGAAAATTCAACGGTAACTCCCAGCTCTAAAAAATGTAGGGCAAGGAGGGGGATAAGGGAAAAGAATTTCAATTTTCTAGGGAAAAATAGACACCCCTGATAAACCCAGTGAACAGTATTTATGTGATGGTGAGAGGACCACATTTTGGTGTTCCGTCTTTGTTTATGCCCATCCAAAGAACCATTCTCAGGCCTAAATTTACTGGATAATGAGAAAAATATGAGTTTTCTTCCGATACCTGGGGGGGGTACCCAAATCTCATCTCAATTTTAATGAGGTGAGAAACAAGAACAAAACCTGTGTCATTTGAGTAACCCACTTGTAAAATGAATTAACTCAGTTCTAATGGTGTGAACTTAGTCCTTGAATTATTGCTATTATTTACAATTTTCAAAATCATGTGTAAAAAGAGCACAAGGTCATAAATGAAATTGTGAGAGTTTTATTTAATGGTATTAATCTACATTGTACCAGAATAGAATGGGATGGGCCACAAAAGTAGCTTTCAGTTATGCAGATGGTATTAACCCCATGGGTATTGGTTCTGTGTAGATAAAATGGCTCTCTTGTCCTTTGGACTTAAAAATGCCACCATTTGAAATTACTTCTCCATTAGGGGGGCAGTAATTTCAATTTATAATTCTACCCCTCTCACCTTTAGTTCAGGACTTGCTTAAATTACACCAAAAATCAATGTACTTTGGAAGACACTAATTAAAATCAGCATACACTCTTCTGTGTTTCTTCAGGACTTTGGCATAATGAACCAATGAAACAAATTTGCCAAAAAGGACACACAGCTATCAGCCCATAGGCAGGGCCTCCCCCAGCATGCTCATTTGAGCCCCATTTAGAAATTCCAATGGTTTTAAGGGGGTACTTCAGCTAAGTTGATCTGAACGAAAAATTTGTCATTTGCAGTGGGTCTTTGGCAAAAAATTTATTTGGAAGATTAAATCTCAAACACCATGGGAAAGGTTTATTCATAATCAGGTTTTATTATGACTTCATTTGCCAGGTTGATGGCAAGGGTGGAATCCATGAAAAGACACCACAGTGAGTATATTAGGGTATTTTACTAAGGAACATTTCTCTTCTTGTTTCAGACTATGATCTCCCATGGGGGAAGAGAAGTATTCCAGTACCCAACGCAACATCGGCCCATGGGCTCGAAGTTGCAGTAGAGTTAGAGGCTAGCAATGGTGCATCGGACTATGGGCAAACAAATTTTGGGGAGCCAGTCTTGACCGGTTTTGCCCGGTCTTTTGGTATGATGGGGAGTGAGAATGAGAGAAGAGAGTGGGTGCTGAAAGCCAATAATGTGTAGTGGTGGGAGGGATGGATAATGGAAGCCTCCCATGTTAAGAAAGAAAATCCCAACAAAGTAAGTTGACTCCAAGCATCTTGATGACACAATTGATGATGTTGGTAAATATGCTTGTTAGTATTCATTGGTTGCTTGTAAGCCTTTGCTCATGACACCTTTTCGAATATGATATGCCATATAGGATTGTATTGTGATAAATGTAAGCCAGGCTTGTCTCAAAGTTGTGTGAGCAAGGTGACATGGCAATGGTCTTATTCTACCATGATACTCAGCGAATGAAATGCCTACTTTGAGAACAGATCTCGAATGTTGTACTATGAGGATAAGGTATATGTGATATAGAGCTCTTTAAAAAACGGATACGCCCCATCTTGTCTGAAGTCCGGAGTGCTATGCGCACAGTACCAATTCCCCCCCCCCCAATTAAAAAAAAAAAAAAAAAAAAAAAAAAAAAGTGTGGGGGAGGGGGGTATGCTTAAAAATTACAAATTTTGTTGAATGTCTTGCCCACCGAAATTCCACTTTGGCCCTCCGTTCCACCACCCTCCCAACCCCCAGAAAAAGAAGTCTGGTGCTGCCGCCACTAAGGTCACTTAAGGGTGATTGGGTCCAAGGATAGATCCGTTCGATTAGATTTGTTAGATTTCCTTACTATGCTGTATAATTATATACCTCCAGAACTATTAGAATTTTTTTTTTAAAAAAAGTAAAAAAAATTCTATCAAAAACACCTATTTTTCCAAAAATTTGTACCCACGTCTATGGAAAATTCATTTTTCCGGGATCATTTTGAATATTTAAAAAAAATCGGTTGATAAATTTTGTCCAAATTTAACTCAAATTGGCCCTGAACAAGATCTGTCGATTACTGCAGAACAAAACAGTAGGGTCCACCGAACTAATTTTTTCTGTTATTTTGATAATACGCATTTTTAGTAGTCTAACATACCAACGCGCTATTGAGGTGCAGTAAAACGTCCACAAGTTTTAACGCATGGCAAACGATATAAGCTGATACAGCGAACCAAAACAGGCCACGCAAAACGGTGCGCACTGATTAAAAAACTTATGAGCATTGTTTTTCCCTCTTTGTAATTTTTTAATCTTTAAAGGTGCAACGAGAGATTTTGAGGCAACCAAGTATTGGTCATAATAGTAATTCAAATAGGATTAGACACTCAATTATGATTTCTTACCCTTCTATTTGGCTACAGGAAATGTCTTAAAAGATAGAAAAAAGGCGGAATTTGATTTTTTGCTCATATTTCAAATACAACATAGGCTGAATTCGTATTTGCTCCTATACGAAATTAGAAATTTCACATTTTGTACCAAAAGAAACAATTCTTAGCTTTAATCCTCTCAGATGGGGGATATTGTTGATGGAAAGCGTTACAACAGTGCAAAAACATCAGAATTTCAATTTTTTCGGGGAAAATCTGTTATGTGAAATCTCTCATTGCAACCTTTAAATTGATGTTGTGTGTATGATGAGAATCAATAAAAAGACTGGTAGAAAAAGGAAAGAAAAAGTTTATGAAAGGGTGAGAGGAAAAGTATTAAAGCAAGGCTTGCGCGTGTCCCGATTTTCGTGATTTTGAATGCATTTAAGCGTGTGTACTCACACTCTGGAACCAGTATTAGCTGGGCGAATTATACATATACTTCGTAGCAATTTCTAAATCTGTTGTCAAAATTTGTTCCTTTGACGAAGTTTTAAAACGATATTAATATTACCGTATATACCTAATAACGCCCCGGGGGCGTTGCATTTTTTCTTCACAAAAGGGCGGGGCGTTTATTTGAGGTCATTGTCCATATATTTACATAAAAAAAAACATCGGCAGCACCCTCTGCAGAAGCTGCCAACTTTTAAAAATACATTTCATTACTCAGAACTCCGTATTTGAGGTCCCTGTATGTGTTTTTTGTGAGTTTCAACCTTTTTCGCAATATGACGCCCGACCGCTTGTGCAAATATGTATGATTAGCGGGATGATTCGTTGTACCTTACCTGTCTTCCACGTGATGTTAGTCTACTTTGTCGATCAACTCCAGCGATCCTGCAGTGGCAAAATCAGCTCTCACACTAAGGATCCGCACATTACCAATCCATTTCAGCATTTGAGCGTCTAATCTTTTAAAACAATTGTTTTCTTGCTGATTCTTTCTTAACTACTACTAATTTTACTCTTAAATATCACTTTCCATAGTGCACAATGGTACCTAGCGACCATGTGATCCAACAGAGGAAATACCTGCCGCCGAAACGCTGTGAAATACCATGTTGATGGCTGGGACGACCTGAATTACGTATTTGTTTACAAGAACTTCCAATCAAACAACAGTTATTACGATTTGTAATTACGACCAAGGGTACCAAAAGGATATCGGGTCATTTATGTCATTGGGGCATTGGGTCAAATAGTAGTCTATTGACTGAAGCTGTTTATCATTCAAGGTTATACTATTTTTATTTGCTCTCTTACATCCATATTTTTAGGGGGAATTCGGCCAATTCGTACCTCTGTATTTTGCAACTTCAAAAAACATATTTCAAAATATAGATATCCTACTAGTACAAGTTGGCAGCCCAGCCTATATGGCAATGTACCGGGCTCTTCAGAAAATAGGAGATCAAAACATGCTTGTCTTTCTAATATATGGACCGCGCACACACAGCGAAAGCGCTGATATTTTACGCTATATAATAGCTTATAAATGTATTCCTTGCACAAATATTGGCATTAAACGATGCGTTTTTTGCAATCTTACACTTACAAAAGGGTATCTGTGCTGTAAATTTAGCAGTTTTGTACTTGTTTGGTTGTGGACGAAATGGTGAGTTTCAGGGCGACCTTCGGCCATTCAAAACGTGGGGGCGTTTATTTGAGGTTTTTATTTTTATGTAAAAGTAGTGGGGGCGTTTATTGAGGAATATACGGGTAGTGGTAATTTGGAATTAAAAAAAAAATTATGAGCATCACCTTGTTTTTATGCGATTGTCGGAACTGTCTGCTTGCAATGGCACAGGGGGGGGGGGGGGCCACAAAAATTCCATGTTTTTTTGTTTGAGGAGAACACAGCTAAAATGAAAATTAAAGCCCAATGTATCAGTTGAATGTAGGTGATGGGATTTTAAGATTTCTGCTTCCAATGTTTTTAAAATGATTGTGCAGTCAAAGTTATTGAGTTCAAATCTTACACCCCAAATGGAAGATAATCAACAGTAGGCTATGTGCAATGTTAAAGACATTCCTTTTATTACGGTCAGTTCCGGCCTTAAAGTTACCTGAATCCCTTCTACTTTAGTAAATTAACGTTTTCCATAAAATGACATAATTATTGTCAATCTGTTTTGGAGATTCCGGGGATTTTACACACAGGCGCAAAAAATAATGAAGGATAGTCATTTAACTTTACTGCCGAAAAGTCAAGTAGAATGGACAAGTGATATTTCTTCAACGACAACAAACTATATGTAAAATCATTATTTTATCATCAATCACTGCAAAAACAGTGTTTAGAAACGTGGTTTGGTGCAAATAGTGTTCAGAGATTTGACATGTTTAATTTTCCTAAAACACTTGGCATCAAATGCTTAAACACCTAATGGTAAAATCCTAACATTTTTATTTTAAACATGGTTTAGATATAAGGGTGTTTAGATATTAAACGACGTTCAAAAAATGTTTAGAAACGTGGTGCAAAATAGTTTTTAGAAAAGCGTTTAATTCTAAGCACTGTGTTTGCAGGTGATTTTAGGCATTTGACATTTATTAATAAGACTTGGTGAAATGTTTGTTGGAAATTGGAAACAAAATACTCTCATCTGAGCTGTATTCATTAGACATTCTGAATAGACCTTATCAAGAAAACCCGGTTTTCCGGCAGACCGGACATTTGCCACCGGTGTGTTGAAACAAATCCGAGAGAAGCTTACTTAGTTTCGAAAAAAGAAGATATTTGTTCTTGAGGCCCCCGTTCATATATTAGCAATATTAATCTTTGACTCAAGTTTGTTTAATGAGGAAATTCTGTGACAGCACCATAGGCCTACTACATTTACTTCATTGGAAACAGGGAAAGGGCAAAGACGTTCATGCTATCTTCGGAAGACCTCGCACAGTGTACGCAAGGTTGGATTTTACGCGCGCGGACAGCTAGGGAACACCAGTCACGATTTTGGGAGAAATATCTGCTTGGAGACTGGTGCGTGCAGCTAACGTGACCCATCACCTTAAAGTTGGTACAGTGTAATATGCCTGCAGGGCAGTAAGTAGTAATCACATAATAATGGGCCCACTGTTGCTGATCCTTGACATTTTACCATCCAATGGCTCATTATGCAGGCATAAGCATCAATTGCACCCTTTATTCTATTCTATTACCCCAAAATGAGTGAAAATATACTACAATTCGTTTGTATGCAAGAAACCAGAAAATACCTGAAATTTATGAATTATTTCATTTTGTTGGTACTAATTTGATTTGCCAAATGACGAAACTGCTGTCTGGAATTTCTTTGAAAATAAGTACCATGATGCTTAGGTTTGCATATAAGAAGAGAAGTTATTTGTTTAATATTGTTTTCCATAGTATGTTTGTATTGTTGTCAATTTGACAATGTTGTTTTCTATTGCAGACACACAAACAATAGTGTTTACAAGCTTAAGATGACGAACTTAAACACCAAACTAAACGCTTCAAACAGTGCCAATTACGTAAGTAATTCCATTTCATCCAATGATCTCTGCAGAAATCAGTAGTCTGAATCTCTTGAACCCCCATTAGTGCTTTGTTTATTGAGTTCAAAATTAGTTACGTCCTGGTATAAGAATCTTTTTAACTGGATGCCTTGCTTCATTATCCATGGCTGAAAGCAGAGGGGGATTATTGCGAGGGTGGGCATGTCTGTATAGCAGGGACTGTAGTGAAAGAGTGTGCGCTTCCGGATAAAATTGTGAATTCTTGCAAAAAAGTACTTTAGGCATTGATAATCCATAAAATTGATGGAAGCACTTGCCAACCCCCCTTAATGGCCCCCAGCTTGAGTTTCAAGGTTATACATGGGTAAAAAATTTAAAATGTTTCGAATGTGTTAAAAAGCACACCATGCTGTTTGTCTGGTTACAAGGATTCCAAAAAGGTATAGTTTACACTATCTGTGGATTATAGTTCCGGAGTTACGGGGTAAAAACTGTAAAAATGGTAAAGAAGACAATTTTGGTGTGTACATGGGTCAAAAGTTAAAAGTTGCTTTGATTCAGTATATATGTGGTGCAAATTGTTTCCCTAGCTTAAAGGATTGAAATAAGGAATAGTTTGCCTTATCTGTTATTTTTTTTTTTTTTTTTTTTGTGGTCGAATCAGGCGTGGTTAAAATTCATTGTTGAGGGTTCATTAAAAATCAGTCATGTCAGTTCAAGACATCGGCGGTACTTTGTGATCGCCGACGACAGTGAGTGAGTGGTCGAATCAGGCGTAGTTAAAATTCATTGTTGAGGGTTCATTAAAAATCAGTCATGTCAGTTCAAGACATCGGCGGTACTTTGTGATCGCCGGCAGTTAAAATCGTGATTTTTAGGGTGCGGTTTTCCGCGGAATCGGCACATTTTGGGCGCGGATTTGCGTGGAAAAGGTCAAAATTTTGATGCGCGGAAAATCGCGGATTTGGCGAAAATCGCGCGCGGAATTCGCGCTCCTGAAACGCGGATTTTCCCGGGCCCTATACATGGGTCAAAAGTTAAAAGTTGCTTTGATTCAGTTAATATGTGGTGCAAATTGTTTCCCTAGCTTAAAGGATTGAAATAAGGACTAGTTTGCCTTATCTGTTATGCTTAGTTTTCACGTTATCCAACAAAATAGGTCACATGTCAATAGAATCCAATAGCTGCCTATAGCTGTTGACTTTATTCGCCATTTTGGTTAATAACCAGCCACTTAAGATAGTCAAAACTATTTCTATATTTCATTCTATGAGCTAAACCAACAATTTGAACCACATTTTACAAAAATTGGAGCAACTTTTAATTTTTGACCCTGTACAAACCAAAATTGATTTTTTTTACCATTTTTACAGTTTTTACACCATAATTCCAAAACTATAAGTCACAGGTAGTATAAACTATACCTTTTTGGTGTCCTTGTAACCAGACAAACATCATGGTGTGATTTTCAACACAATCGGAATATTTTAAAAATTTTACCCCTGTGTAACCTTGAAATCCAAGCTGGGGGCCAAGAAAGGGGTGGGGCAAGTGCTTCCATCAATTTTCTTGATTATCAATGCTTAAAGTACTTGTATACCAAAATTCACAATTTTATCCAGATTTGCACACTCACATAAGATCTGTGTACTACAGTCCCCCACTAGTATGTGTGTGTATGTATGTGTGTGTTCCAGTTTGGTTAGGTTTTGGTTAGGTTTTCGTTTTTGTGTGTCTTTGAAAAGTTGAAGTCCGATTTAAACCAGACTTGGGGTTAAGGTACAATAGGGGTTCCTTCATATGTGGATGGTGTCAAAGGTCATGGACCAAGGTCAAAGGTCATCTGAGGTCATGTTCCAGACTGCCATCTTGCCAGGGGATGTCGCAAGTTTACTTGCAGTATTTTTTTGGTATTATTTTTTGATTTGTTTGTTTTCAACAGACATGAAAGTAGTCAAACTGGGTGGACCTGTCTACCGCATCGGTGTCGGTGGAGGCGCAGCTTCTTCCATACAGGTACAAGGGGACAACACAGAAGAGCTGGACTTTGGAGCCGTACAGAGAGGGGATGCAGAAATGGAGCAGAAGTTAAACAGGGTTATTAGGGCATGTATCGAGTTGGGAGACAGAAATCCTATATGCAGCATACATGATCAGGGAGCAGGTGGAAATGGTAAACTGAGTTAACTTCTGAAATAAAAGTGTCATGTTCCATTTCATCATCTCATTGCAAGAGGGTTGTATCTGAAATAGCTGCCTTTATTAGGGTACTATTAGTAATCTCATGAATATTTGTGAGCTCATGGTACCAATTCATTGGTCAATCGAAGAAATGATGAAATAAGAAATAAAACTAGACATATGATATTTGGAAAAGATGTGCACTATTCTTTGTATGAACCAATTTTCATATCAATTGGTTTAGTAAATCATCTTTTATAGTGATTTTTCTGGGGAGCGTAATAGCCGATAATCTTACCTTAAATGCTCAACATGCTAAGCCTTTGGTCAGTAGTTCTGTGTTTCCTTTAGTAACTGATGCTAAATATTATCGCAACCCTTGAAATAGACATTTGACAGGAGGAATACAAAGTTCTATATTCAACATGACTTGAATGTGGTTCACCTGTGCTGTGGCTTGTATCAAGACTTTGTGCTCAAACTGCAGTTTTACAAACGATACATTTATATACTCTTTGCTTAATATGATGTTCTTATGCAGTCTTACCAATATGTTTTGAATTTTTATGGAAAATAGCATAATAGGTGATATTCCAAAAATTGACCAATACTGGGAATATGCTGAATTTCACAAACTATACACACACATCCTTCTGAAACAAGTTCCACAACATTTTTGATAGCATTCAACAATTCAGATTCATAGTTGTGCCGTGTTGGCATAGAATTTATCATTTTAAATTCAGTGTGTTTGAAAGACAGTCTTAGGTTAAAATTAAAGAGGCAACATAGATGCCTAGTATAATAGTATACAAATATTTAATGATCATGGGGGATCTTGTGGAATCTATTGGCCCCCGAGGTGAACTGGAGGGCGTGGGGTACTTTTTTCCCGAGACCGAGGGAAAATAGTACCCCACGCCCTCCAGTTCACCGAGGGGACCAATAGATTCCAAAAAGATCCCGAATAAGATCATTAAATATTTGTTTTATATCCTTCATGAATATATTTTTTGTTCATTGATTGGTTAAAAGTGAAACTGAGCCTGAGGCCTACTTAACAAAAAATAGGCCTTGCCTGTACTGTACTCTGTACTGTAGGCTAGGCTAGCCTAGGGCTAGACTAGGCTAGGCTAGGCAAGAGCTTGAGCATTGACTGCCTTTTAGGCAGAGGAAAGTCCACCCCACTTACGATATCAACACCTTTTTCGGTAAATAATGACGCTGAATTTACTCCCGGAATTTACTGCATATAGCTCACCTTTCTGTTTCCGTGCACATAATGCAGTGATGCAGCGTTGAGATCATATCAGCGTTGTCCATTCCATGGCATTAAAATAAAAATCACCGCGGGAATCACCGCGACCGGTGTTATTTACACAACTCCTCGAACACTGACAGAACATACGTAATTATTTTTCTGTATTCTCACTATCCGTGCAGAAGGTTTCCCACCGGTGTTATTGCAACTGGGCGCAGCCATGTTGTTGCTACGGGTGTGGACGAAATAGCCTCAACAATGCGTCAAAGTTCCTTTTAGAGCAATAACTAATACGAACGTACACATACGTTGAGAAATACAAGTAAGAGTCTGTGCACTCTCATGCATAACGTCAACAGTCGTAGCTAGACGTATTGACCACAGCGAAAGAACCGATAATAGAACTGATAACACGGGTATCGAGGCTAGAGGGAAATAGACGCCTATTTTCCCTAGGGAAAATAGGCGTCTATTTCCCTGTGATCTCTCTTTCGCTCTCTTTCTCGCAAATAGTTAAACTATTTGTGGTCATGTGACGCACTTTTAACCAATCAATGAACATGAATATATTAATGAGGGATATAAATGCTCCTATCCCTCAATGGATTATTTGTCCCAGTAGCTGACATTTTGTATTCTATATTGTAGACATTTGACAAAGTACCACGTGGCAGCTATTGCTTTTACAACTGCTTTCACAGTGATTGGTTTCACCATGGCATATACCTTCATTGCAGGTGTTTGTTAAGTGCGTCAGTGCTGATCATTTTGGGAATATTTTAACATTGGTTTCAATGCTTTGTAATCACTTGAACTTGTTGAACTATTTGTATTATTTTAAAGTCATTGCCATTACCATGATATTATTGCATACACACAAGCAGGAATGACATAGTGTTATAGTTCATCTTTTTTTGTTTTGCCATATTCATATTTTAGGTTTTGCTAACACTATTGGTGTCGGTATTCAATTTACAAATGTTATTTTCAAATTTATTTCAATGCTTGGAGAGACTCGCTCTCAAAGTTGTTTTTTACCTGATGTTGAATTTCCCAACTTTCAACAATAGTGTTAAACAAAATGTTATTAACCAAAAAGCCACATGAAGTGGGAGGGATGTGAGTCAACCACAAGGAAGGCTTATGACAGACACCTTACATCCTGTGGGCATATCATGTTCTCTAACTGCCCATAGTTTTAGCTTTACCACCACTCAACTAAATTTCACACTCAGAAAGTCCGTAAAACATGATTAAAGATCTGCAAGTCTAATCAACTAACCATCTCACACCACATAATAATTGTTGTTATCAAATCATTTTCCAAAACTGTCAACATCATTGTATTGAGATAATACACACATTTTCAATTCACGCATTCCATCTACCTGTTGAGGTGTCATATTATAAAATTTTGGAAGGCACAAATACAATTTTCCCTAACAGGAAATCCAACCTTGAAGGGAGTGAAATCTATACCCATGCATGCCTTTTCGTCAATACATTACATAATCAAGCACAAATATTTGCACCTAAAACCATGAAACTAAATATCCATTCATCCTGGTAAAAATGCTTTTTCCCTCCTAGGTAATGTACTAAAAGAAATCTCAGAGCCTGCCGGTGCCCTGATTCGTTCTAAAGAATTTCAGTTGGGTGACCCAACTATCAACACAATGGAGCTGTGGGGTGCTGAGTACCAAGAATCCAATGCTATTTTGGTGAGAGAGCGAGATGCAGCTCTATTGCAGGAGATGTGTGATAGGGAAAAATGTCCAGTGTCTTTTGTGGGTGATATCAGTGGTGATGGAAAGGTAAATGTTATGCTAATAAAGGGCATGAAAATTAAATCATTTTCAATGTAATTTTTGTCAAATGTTTGTCCTTCGTGTAATTGCATTTCAGACCATGAATGTGAATGAAATTAGAAAGTTCTCAAATGAACACTTTAATGATACATAAATGGGGTAGGACACAACTTGCTCGATTTGGCCACTGGGGATTTTCAAACGGTAATTTGGCGAATGTTACGTGCATTTACTATGGCAGTCTGTCTCAGTTACATTACAAAATCTCCTCTTGAAACCTTAGGGAGGGGTCATTATTTACGCCAGGGGGAATGGAGGATTTGAGGGGGAACCCGAAAATATTTTGTAAGAGAGAGGGGGGAAAGTGAAATTTTTCATCAACGAGAGAGGGGAACATGAACTTTTAAATGGGGAAATCAGCATGATCAAGGGGGAGTGTGAAATTTTTGAACGGAAGCGAGGGGGGAACGCGAAAATTTTTGCCGAAAAAAGTTGAAATCCTCCATTCCCCCCCCCCGGCATAAATAATGACCGCTCCCTTAGTTCAATACATCTAATATCATGCTAATTTTGGACTAACCATTATTGACACTCCTCCAAAATCTGTCGGGTTTAGTGGATAAAACCCTGCTGCAAAATAATGTATTTCAATAGCAGTCATTTAGATTTAAAATTAGTGACCCAGGCGTAGGCCTTAGTGAAGTCGGTGTGTAATTGTTTGATATGCGTAAAGAGCGCCTGTCCTACAATTAAGTCTTTGAAAAAAGACTAGCACTCGGGTTATGCAGGAAGTTGATGCCGTTTTGATTTGCTGTTGCTGTTAGGTGGCATGTCTACCCCCGACATAAAAAAGGTTTTGAGAATGTCTCAATACCGTGGTCACTATGGTATAGAAAACGGGAAAAAGTGTGGCTTAGTGCAATTTTGTCTTCGGTGTCCATTTTCTGTGAAAGTCCGTCATACAAAGACGTGAGTCAGTTAATGGATATGCTGGTGATGATAATGTGAGTCCACAGGACCTCATATGGCATATGTCATGAAGGGTACAAAAATTTACACAGTGCAAAATGACAAAAAAGGCACAAAAATAGGTATTATCTCAACACAACTTTTATTCCTTAATGTAAACTGGATTATAAGTATACATTTTTGGAAAGATTATATTACAAGGAGTCAGATATGGCCAAAAAAGAGAGAAATATTCAGGGTGGGTAGAATTCCTAGTAGGGTGTACACATAAGAAAAATTAATATCTGTAATTCTATAGACCGTGTCAATTTTTTTTCCCCCCAAAAATGTGCAGGTCAAAACAGATGTGGATTTTGAAAGACATGACAAAGGCCCTCCAAAAAAATAATAAAGGAGGTAACTAATGTTGTTCTGTTTTTAACATACAGGGTGGTCAAAATTCACTTGTATTATGACAAAAAAGGTCATTTTGAAGATAACCTTATGTATCAAGTATAACCATATTTCTTCAAGAGAATAATAGGATAGGGGTTTCTGTCCAAAGTTATGATAAATATTAAGGGATACAGGGTGATCCATATATTATACAGGGTGAACCCAGGTATTATAAAGGGTCAATAGGCAAGATTTAAAGTCGCCCTGTATTACCATTTTGAGCAATAGGTGTGGGATGACAAACCTATATATAACTTAACAGTGTACAAGGCGCCATTTCTTACTTATTACAAGCTGAAATTTGTTTATTCCCATAGCCACTAAACCTGTTTGACTTTACAAACTTCATACTGAAAACGCAAAAATACATGGATCGGCGACTATTGAACACATGATGTCTTCAAGGTCTTGAACCCTAAGTACAAGTGTATTGTTTACATGAATCATATCTATTCCTATAACCAAATTTAAATCATGCTTTAGTTGTATACTACATGTATACAACCTTTGTTTGACTTGACATACTCATAAAAATGTCTCTAAACTCATGTGACTCCATACAGGTCCCACCCAAATGCCACAATTTTGGTTGAAGATGACGTTGGTCGTGAAATTAAATTATTAATGCTTCGTTAGGCTAATTACCAATGTGTGATTAAAAGAAGAGAATTATAAAGATAATTAAAATCAAGTTAATCCAAGTTTCTACCTTGTTTTGGGGATATATTTTAGCACAGAACAGCCGAACATTCCCCCAAAGTGATCAAAATTTGTACCTAATTAACATTTAATTTACTAATTAATTAATTACATTAATGGAACCTTAGTTTGTATCATGAGTTAGATCTATCATTCAGGACAGTGTATGTGCAATTTGAGCCCCACAAGTGTTTCACTTCTCTACTTATTTAAATTTATAGGTGACCCATTTTCACGCGTTTTGTGTGTAATGTCTATTTCAGTTGATTCTGTATGTTATGTGCAAATGTTGTATCACACTGTCCCATAGGCCACTGTGCTGTAAATTTGTCCCTAAACGGACAGAAAATACAAAATTATGAATTTCTTACAGAGTAAATCAAATTTGCATGTAAGATTGGACACACAAACCTATGCCAACAGTTCAGATAATATGAAAATCTCAACCTTTTTGAGGTAGTCGGGGGTACGAGGCTGTGGATCATAAAATGCACCCCTAACAAAAACCTGTAGTAGGAGAGGGATTGACATCAGGAGAAGCAAACCATCACATTAAGGGACGCACCATTAGACTTCAAGGGGGGGCGTTTGGAAGTTTGGGTGAGGGCAAGTTTTTTTTTTCGTTGGCTTTTGGAGGCAAGTTTTTTTTTTTCTTCAAGTCATTTTTTTTTTTTTTTTTTTTTAATTAAAATCAAGTTAATCCAAGTTTCTACCTTGTTTTGGGGATATATTTTAGCACAGAACAGCCGAACATTCCCCAAAAGTGATCAAAATTTGTACCTAATTAACATTTAATTTACTAATTAATTAATTACATTAATGGAACCTTAGTTTGTATCATGAGTTAGATCTATCATTCAGGACAGTGTATGTGCAATTTGAGCCCCACAAGTGTTTCACTTCTCTACTTATTTAAATTTATAGGTGACCCATTTTCACGTGTTTTGTGTGTAATGTCTATTTCAGTTGATTCTGTATGTTATGTGCAAATGTTGTATCACACTGTCCCATAAGCCAATGTGCTGTAAATTTGTCCCTAAATGGACAGAAAATACAAAATTATGAATTTCTTACAGAGTAAATCAAATTTGCAAGTAAGATTGGACACACAAACTTATGCCAACAGTTCAGATGATATGAAAATCTCAACCTTTTTGAGGTAGTTGGGGGTACGAGGCTGTGGATCATAAAATGCACCCCTAACAAATACCTGTACCTATAATGACCTGGTTTATTTTTAGTATAATAGGATCAATAACCGTAACTTTTCCCCATCAGATACGTTTAGAGGTTGAAAACCAAGCAATGAATAATGTCAATGGATCTGGAGAAAGCAGTCCCAAGAAGGCTCGCACCTCGTCTTACCCGGTTGACCTGGAGTTGGAATGGGTATTGGGTTCCATGCCACGCAAGGTAGGTGCTTCCCGATATGAATTCCCTCTTGTTGGTTTGCCAATTATGTTCCAAGGTGGTCTCTACACTCATAATGGCTGTATTAAAGGTAAAAGTGAATGCAATTTTGTAAAGCCAAAATCTGCCATTTATGATGGTGAAGAGTGTTCATGCAGACTTTAGCATGGTAGTCAAATTTGGAAACATTGAATGTATAACTATACAATTTTGTATTAGACTTAACCTTTTTTTTTTTTTTTTTTTTCCCCCTTGAAGTCAAATGGTGCGTCCCTAAGGTTGTGCCATTGTATCTGTAGATAGGTAGGGAGTCAGTAATATCAAAATAATTTGATTTGTTCAGATGGTGGCAGATTGCTGCCAATATTGGGTTTTGCCTGGCTGATGCCCAATGTTTAAATTCTCAATCAGGTAATCTGTAGGGATTTAAGAAAAATAAGATGAATAATAAATAGCACTCTGGGTGTTAAGTTTACAAACAGACACTAATAATATATTTTTATCTGCAAAAATGGACATTTTGCTAGCTTGGTATGATGCTAAAGCTTGATTACATTCTATTTGATAATCATCAGAATTGATAATGACTTGGTTTATTTTTAGTATAACAGGATCAATAACCACAACTTTTCTCCATCAGATACGTTTAGAAGTTGAAAACCAAGCAGTGAATAATGTCAATGGATCTGGAGAAAGTAGTCCCAAGAAGGCTCGCACCTCGTCTTACCCGGTTGACCTGGATTTGGAATGGGTATTGGGTTCAATGCCACGCAAGGTAGGTGCTTCCCAATATGAATTCCCTCTTGTTGGTTTGCTTATCATGTTCCAATGTGGTCTTGGCTCATAATGACTGTATTAAGTGTAAAAAGTGGTAAAGTGAATGCAATCTTGTAAAGCCAAAATCTGCCATTTGTGATAATGAAAAGTGTCCATGCAGACTTTAGCATGGTAATCAAATTTGGAAACAGTGCATGCATAACTATACAATTTAGTGTTAGACTTAACCCCGGGCACTACCACCCATGGTACAACCTCTCTGATTGGCTCATTACAGGATACAACATGAGATAGCTGTCAGTACAATCAAAATACTGCTTCTATATTTTTGTGTAAACCATACCACCATAACTACAGTATCTGATTTGTTCTTAACATAATATTACCTTCCAAGTGATGAATTTAAATATTGCTTAGATGCCAATAGATAGGCAGGTACTGCCCAGGGGGTTAAACCTAAGACTTACAGATTTAATCAATTGCACCAATTATAATTAACCTGTGACTTTATGCACCAAAAGTTGCCATGTGTCAGGAAACTCAGCATGGGACTAAGCAGGAATGTACATGTTAATGGCCTAAGGCAGACAATATATGGGTATATGCTCCAACTGCAAGTTGGCACCAAGCTTACCTAACCTCTTACTTGGAAAGTAAAATCAGCCAACTTGGTGTGGAAATTTTCAACTATACTGAAAGAGAACAAGTCATGGCCATCTAAATTGAGGTAAATTTCACTTCTAAGGCAAATTTGGTAATTATCTGTGGTTTATAATTTCAGGAATTCAAACTGGACCATGTTAAACCCAGTCTGAAGCCACTCTGTCTACCAGCTGATCTTACAGTCAGGACTGCATTGGATAGGGTACTAAGGCTTCCATCAGTAGCCAGCAAAAGATACCTCACTAACAAGGTACAGTATACATATACTGCCATGAGAGGCTCTAGTTAAAACTGAGCCTAGTAGGCCTACTATTTTCCTGAGGGGCACAGGCTGAAGGCAAATAGGCCTATTTGATGTCAGAGAAGGACTTTAGTTTTAAGCCATAGGCTCGAATAAAGGCAGTATATATATGTTTCATATACTTCATTCATAAAGTTTCATAATTTTCGTCATTCAATACTAAATCTATTGTCGCCTTCAGATGACAGAGTTCAGAACCTCAAATACTATTACGCCTGTTAAAAATACCTCTCACTGTGTTATACAGATGTGCAATATCACAAGCCAGCTACATGTACTGATTATGGCTTGGAGGTACTATTTACTGATTTAAAATGGACTTAATTCCAACTGATAATTCCTTATACAGGACGGTGGAGCTCTGTCAATTTTTTTTTAGGAAAGCTTTATTTTTAAGAGCTCTATTTCATGATGCAGATGGCTCTGTTTTCATGCCCAAAAATAATGTACATCAATCTTGTTTCCTTTATAAGATGCCCTGTCCTGTACTACATTTGTTGACTCTTCCATGAATCGAGAGCATGTGTGGTTTAAAGACCATTGTATGTTGTGATTTTGAGCGCCGCTGCAGTCATTGTGTTTATGTCCTTGGGTAAGATACTTAATCCCAATTACCTCGTTGACCCAAGCAAAATCTAGGGAGCTGCTATGGGGAATATTACAATCTAAGTGCTAATAGCGATGTGCGCTTGTCCAGCAGCCATCTACATGGTTGTGACAATTTCCTAATGGTAGCATGATAATGATAGTGGAGGCTGTTTACAGTGATGAAGTGCTCTATAAAACCTCACTATATTATTACAACCTTGCAGGTAGACAGATCAGTGACGGGTCTTGTTGCCCAGCAACAGTGTGTAGGTCCACTCCACACCCCGCTGGCTGATGTAGCAGTCACAGCTCTCTCACACTTTGACACAGTTGGATCAGCAACTGCAATAGGAGAGCAGCCAATCAAAGGCCTGATTGATGCAGCATGCGGAGCAAGGATGTCTGTGGCAGAGGCTCTTACTAACCTGGTCTTCGCTAGGGTCACTGAACTTAAGGTATTTATTTCAGGGAATATATAATTTGTTATAGTCAAGTGTTATTTTCCAGGAATGGGTGCGTCCACTGTGGTGTGAATATCACACAAAATTAGGATGCATCACAGCGTCTTTTGTTCAATGCATTGTAAGTAATAGGGATTAATAACAGTATCTTGCAATATAATGTATATAAGGAGATACAATGCATTGACATTTTTTTAAATACACTTGATAATATTTTGATATAATTCATTTCAACCGCTTTATTATAATCATAGCGAACCTTAATTATAGTCAGTGAAAAACATATAACACAGTATAAAACATTAGCATAGTATTAAAACCTCGGACAACTTGCTTACCCTGACCAGCAGGGGGCAAGGCAAGGTAAATTAATTACAAGTTATATTTAAAATGAATTGTTATATTGCCATTTCAATGGCGCTGCTCAAACACTATGACATACCTGCCTACCTTCCTTGTTTATAGGAATCTACCATTTTGACACTATCAAAATGCAAAAAAAAATAAGGAATCCCTATTTCTGAATTAAACAAATCTTGAAATAATAGCCAGAAAAAACCCTGAAATATTTTTTGGGCTCCTGAAGCTCTTCCTGCATCTTAAAATAACCACATAAACTTCAGGAGACTCGGCCCCTGTGTACTACACTAGAGGCCTTCTAAAGTGGATCACAAATAGACACCACCCATAAGAGCTTTCTTGATGAGGTGTTTGCGACCTGATGCATTCTAATTGTTGGGTTATCAATGTTGGAGGTAGGGCTATGAGCTAATAAAATCGCATTCTCATGACGCAGTTCAATAGCGTTCATTCATTATGAGGAAAATACACCCCCTGTATTTTAGTATTTAATTTGAGATACCCCAGAAATGACATGGTCTAGCTGTTAACATGTGCCCATCCAAGGCTACTGAACGAGAGCCCTGGTAGATTAGCATGCCTTAACCCGTATAGTGAAAATCCCGGATGAGAATTAACTGAAACCGGCAAAATCATGAATTTGTAAAAATTAAACTGGACACCAAAATAACAGCTAAAAAAAGATTACATACTATATTTCCAAAGCTGAGCTTGTAGGGAAGTACTTTGTTGATGCTGTTGTTGAAACAGAGCTTTGCTAGTTGTCAAAAAATGTATTTTCTTCTTTGCATAAACTTTTTATAATTATTTTTTTTATCTTGCAAACTTGAACTAGCTATAGTGCTTTATCTTCCTAGACAGTGACATCAGTGGTTTGTAATGCAATAGACGCAGCATTAAATCGCAAACGTTGATTCAAAGCGCTGACGTGTGCGCACGTACAGAGGCTGGTGCGACCAATATACACACAAAACAACTGCCTGAAAGTGTTGACGTCACTGACTCGAGGAAGGTAGTATGGAGTATATAACAAGTAGTTCTCGCCTAAGATGAATGTATCTGACTGTTGTTAAATATCAGGATGTGAAGTGTAGTGGCAACTGGATGTGGCCAGCTAAGCGGCCAGGCGCGGGTGCTGCATTATGGATGCCTGTAAAGCCATGTGTGATGTGATGACGAAATTGGGAATCGCGGTAGACGGTGGTAAAGACTCGCTAAGTATGGCGTGCAAGGGTTGCTGGTGACACCGTAAAAGCACCAGGTAATAAAAAAAGTTAAGGGATCCAGAAAAGATTGTGACCAGCTTGAACTTAAACCTTGGCATGTGGGTGAGGGGTACTCTATCCACTGGACCAATTGTGAATTCTGATTAATGCAAAATTTAAATTAGAAAATAAAGGTATGATTTGGGGACCGCACTCTCTTTACGATGATTGAAACCAAAGGGCGATTTTTTAAGGGAAGAACACGGCGAGGCCAAGTTCTTCCACTCAAAAATAATGGTGGTTGCCAGTTTAAATTTCATCGTAAACGAGAGTTACCGGTTCCCAAAATCAGCCTTTATCCTCATTCTTAAACAGCTTATTATTTTAAGTTCATCTTTAACCCAATTTCATAAAAAAAAAAACGTCCAATTAAAAAGTCAACTTAAAAAAAAAAACACCCCACCCCCACCAGCTGACGAAAAAATCAAACAAACCCGTTGTGAATGAAGCAACAAAAATATGGCAATGCGGACGCAAGTTGGAAGCGCGGCGCGAATGTAGCAAAACGCGGTATGGCGTGAACGCTTTAACATCCAAATAACGTCAGTACGCAGTGCCTACTGCATGGGGTCAATTATTGAATTGAACCCACACCTCAGCCAATGAAATTTGTTTACATTTTCACAGCTGTTTTAAGAATTTAAAATCAAATGTAGGTAATCATGTTGTCAGTTCGGCTGTAATGGCAGGTGACAGCCAATAGCACTGAACTTGAACACATTTTATTTGCCTATAATGCCATTTAAAAAATAGAAACCCTTGCATCAAACAATTTTAGGGACAATCACTTTTAATATAGCCTTATAGGTTGTCAAACTTGCCATACCTAATACAGCTGGCACAAAAAGTATCTCGGCATGTTTTTCGATCAGTATTGTGCCAAAGTCAGATAATTTTGTAAGTTTTCAGGATATACATTTTGTTGCCTAGGTCGTGCTCTTTCATTAAAACCTTGCTTGTAAAAAAGCGTGCAAAATGGCTGAGATAGAGCACCTGAAAGACGAAATACCTCAAAACCAAAAGTTTTTGGCGTTCTCAATGGGCATTACAGTGTACTGCGACAGGAACATGCTAACCACAATCAATATTGTGCAGGCTTTCTTGCTCATTCCGTCAGAAATCCTCTTTGTGTAAAGTCAATACACACGTATTATTGTGTTGTACCACAGAGTGACCATTGAAAAATCCAAAACTGCAACTTTTGGTTAGGGGGGTTTTGCGTCTTTCAGGCGTTTTATCACAGCCATTTTTTGCACGCTTTTTTACAAGTGAGGTGTTTAAATGAAAGAACAAGACCTAGGCAACAAAATGTATATTTCAAAAACTTAAAAATTATCGGACTTTGACACATTACTGATCGAAAAACATGCCGAGATACTTTTTGTGCCAGCTGTAGAACTCTACATCATGAGCAGTGTGTCACAAGATATGGGAATTAGGCCAACTGTTTCCTATCTACTTCCCATCTCATTATTTTGAACTACCAAAATTGTAGAATAGAATGATGTATGGTCATATCAACATGTTTTTTACATTCTACGTCCACGCAGGTGCATTAGTAATATCAACATATGCTTGCTGTCCTGACATCACTGCTACAGTCACTCCTGATCTCAAATGTCCAGATAATTCAGGTAAGGGGCTTAATATCTATTCATAAACATTTATTTAAAGAGGAGAAATATGATTGGACAAAAATTATGCATTGATATTTGTCATTGCACGGTGCGTATGAAAATGAGCGTACACGGTGTGCTAAGAACATTTATGTGCGACGTTGGATTGATTCATTTTATGGGCGGGTGTGTGCATAATTTTGTTGCAAACATCACTGCATTGGATTTCATGACGTATTCAGATTTTGTTTGTAAAATATGTGCTTACTGCAGTAATAACGTTTATGAATTAGGTTAATGTCTGCATATTTTGTTTCTCTTGCATTAGAAATAAATAAATGCACTTGCATCAGTTTGACTAGACTCATAATGGCATGTGCCCCACGGGGCTTGTGCCATTATTTGTCATCAAACTGAGCATGGTGTCCCAAAGTAACCTTACCATTTTATATAATATGCAGTTTTTATCCCCTTGGCTTGAAAAGCAGTAGGGGGATGTATTACTAGGGGAGCCTGGACCACCTCCTTTGGACCCCCCCAGAACTAAACCAAACCAACTTTTTTTGTTCCCAAAATTTAAAAGTGGCCACAAGGGGGTTTATTCAAGATGGTCGACAAAATAAGGTTTTTCACTAAAACAAATTTAAAACGAGGTATAAAAAAATTGTCAAGAAAACACGATGAGATTGCCATTTCAGATCATAGTTAACATATCTGTGCCTACATAATTTCATTCATATGTTTTAAATTCAAAATGGCTGCCAGAATATTTTTTTTTACTAAAACATATCAAGACAAGCTATTAAATACTTAATTGTCAAGAAGATCCAATCAATGAGATGAAAGTCTCAGTTGATAATGAATAAATCTGTACTTAAATAATTTCATTCACATGTTTTAAATTCAAAATGCCTGCCGGAATAGAGTTTTTTACTAAAATACATTAAAAACAAGATGCAGGCCGTCCCAATATAGTTTACTATTTAGACCTACTAATCACAAACACCAAGTCATTAATCCATAGCTTTCACCCAACTTACCTAAAATACAATTTGGTTTTTCAACAGGGACTCTAGTCTTCGTAGACCTAAGTAGTGGAAATCACCGACTGGGTGGTCTGGCCCTAGCCCAGTTTGCCAAACATCTGGGTGACACTGTTCCCCTGACCCTGGATAAACACCTTTTATTGTAGCAGCATTCAAGCACCACAAGAATTGGTCAGGTAATAAATAAAGAGAGATGGCCCCGATTTTAAAAATCTAAAGTTTTTATTTGAATTGGTATGATCTTAACCCATCAACCCTATCTGTAAATTTTTTTATAATTCATATTTCATCCTTTTGATAGTCACGTCAGAACCCTGACTGAAACCTAAAAAATTTTGTATATAGTTTTTCTTATGATTGATTTTTATAGCTGGTATGGTCTGCTTTTCACAGAATCTGCCGGGTGACTTTGTTCCTCCCTTGAGGGTTTGGAGAATTTCAATATGGTCCAAATGGCCGCCATTACATATTTCAGCTATAACTCCTCTCCCTTCATATTCAAATCATCAACCTTTAATAAAATTTGGTGTCTAGTCATATTTTTTTGGGGTCAAATAACAATTTAAGACCAGTTTCAAGACCAATGAGGGTCACACATCATGATCAATCCAGATGCTCCAATATTGCCAGCCAATTACTTATTTTTCAAGCTATAACTCCTCCCATTATATTCACCCTACAATAAAATTTTGGGGTCTAGTCATATGTTTTTGGGATCAAGTAATCATATTAAGACCATGTCAAGCCAAGGAGGGTTCAAATCATGATCAGCCAAGATGCCCGCCAATAATGGCCCGACCAATATGGCCACCAATAATGGCCAGCCAATTAACCTATTTTCAGCCTTAACTTAAGCGTGGATGATAAAATGGGTCCTAGTTATGTTTTTGGTTGGGTCAACCAATCCATAGAATCAATCACAAGACAAGCGAGGGTTCACATCATGATCAATCCAAGATGGCCCCAATATGGCCCCCATATGTGGCGCGCCAGAATTTCTTTTGTGGGTAAATTTGTGGTGTCTTTTATATATGTTTTGTGTGGTCAAGGAATGCAATTAAGCTTTTTCAAGATTGATGAAGCATTGTATTGTGGTGAAATTCAATATTGCTATAGAATTTTGCTTTAGCTAAAACCTACTCTATTTGCTGTGGTAATGCTGCTGTCTTATTACAAGGGGTAAATTCAACCACCCTATTTCCTGACACAAAGGTTAGTCAGGGATCACATTACAATATATTTAAGATGCCCCCTGTCATAAGTCCTCCAATTTTCCACACATCAGCCTGAAACTGACTCTTAGCAACAAGAACGCCGAAATCTGAAAGCGCAAAGACACTGAAAAATTCATAAACACAGGGTAAATTGCTGAAAATGGGGACCGAAAAATAACCGAAAACAGATGCACTTGAACGACAAAACCTGAAATTAGCTGAAACCCTGAAAAGATTGAGGTGAAAGACTTGGTGAGACATTTGAAAACATGCTTCAAACTTTTGGCTTCAAACTTGTTTTTCGTCACTGGTAATAGGCAAGTTACCGACGATCCCACTGGAAAGTTCGACTACCCCTGACTGCGCACGCATCGGGGGCGATGATCTAGAATCACTGCACTTCTGGATCATTTTGGGATGCTCTTTCCACCGGGTGACTCCACCGGCTGGAGAGCGAACAATGTGAGCCCCGCCTGGGCGGCGCAGCGTCAGGCTTGAATGGTATGTATACGGAGATTATGGGGGGGTGATATGACTCTCCCCTGGGAGAGGGGAATCACCTAAATCTCCGTATAACTTCCATTCAACCTGAATTATCCTGCCCAGATTGCAACTCGTAGAGTCACCCCGATACCAGAGTGCTCGGGACATAAGGCAAGCGGAGGTATGGGATGATGGTCTCGCCGGGAGAATGTTGAACAAACCAATGATAGAATAGATGCACTTACCGACTTCAGGTGGTAAAGTGCTACTGAGAGTTGTCGACTGGAAGATGTAGAGCATGCTGTGGGGACAAGGAATCCGATTAAAGGATCCTAGCTGCCTTAGAACCCGCTGCGTACTAGAATGTCTCTCGGAGAACAACCCATCCCCTTGCGTCTCCCATGGTATGTTGGATAGAAGCTCCCCGGAAGAAGGCCCAAGTAGCCCGCCTGAGATCTTACGTCGTGAGCTGCTATGTGCGTCCCCGTCCCGACGAGCCTCATGCTAGCGAGGCCCTCCTTGATGACTGCCATAATCAATCTGGCTAATGTCGTCTTGGGGGCCGGGCGAAACGGCGTCTGAGGGTTTGTGAGGAAGAGCTGGTCCTGAGTCCCCCCATAGGGCTGGGGTCTGCTGAAGTAAAACTTCAAGGCTCCTAAAACTGTACACCAGGTCCTTCAGCGCTGGAGCCCCAGAAGCTTGTCGGAGATATGGGAGGCGATCGGCCGTGGAGTGAAACTGAGTGGGTGATCTTTGCCAGGAAAACTGCTCGAGAAGCAAGCTTGCAGCGTTCCCTGTGAAGGTAGGTGATTCTCTGCTAGAGAGACAAAGCAAGGATGTCCGATACTCCTCCTGCCTATGCTGCGGCGACAAGGGAGAGGGTCTTCTTGGTGGTGTCCACTAAGGACGCCTAGAGAGAGGCTCCTAAGAGAAGCTGTAGAGATGCTGGAGGACTGATTGCAAGGTCCTAAGCTGGCACTAGACCGTTCGTTCGGGCGGCGTTGAAGCAGCATTCCCTTGATGAGATCTTGAAGCGCTGGCGAGTTAGACACGATGATGCCCCGGTGAATGGCCTCCGCCAAATCCGAGATGGATGGCTGAGAGAGTTGCTCACCGTATAAAACGGTAGTGGGGCCCCCGTTGACGGGAAGACCAATAGTCCCGGTTGGTGGGCCTTGGCTCACGAGCATTATGTCTAGAGCTGGGCTTGGGAACGGCTTGCGAACAGGTTCACGTGGGGTGATCCAGCCTGTTGAAAGCCATTCTGCATGTCTTGGGTTGTGGTGCCACTCCACCGACGCCCCCGGACTCTCGAAGGTCCTGCCTTCCCCGACATGGCATCTTCCCGGGGTTGTCTTCCCCGGGAAGGTGAACCGCTGTCAGGGTGGTCTGAGTGACGGAACCGCCAACCTCCAGTACTGTCTGTAGGCAAATGGGGCGACTCCCGATCCTTCCCTGGCTGTAAGTGGGAGGACGACAGACTGTTTGCCCGCATGGACTAGGCGCGTGACCTCCCTTGAACCAGCTGGTAGAGTGTCTCACACGCCAGAATGGAACGCCACACTGCCAACTTGAAATGTTTATCTTGTCAACTTCCTATTCCAAGTCCCCGAGATGCGGTTACTCCTACTGGGGCTCCCAACCCCTCTTTTATGCGTCGTCTGAGAATGAAAGATTGAAGGGTCGTGATGTGAATAGTTCCCCCGGCGGGTATTATCCGGCTGAGACCACCACGATATCGCTCTTCTGACGTGTGGGACCTCTGGAATACTCTGACATCCGGTCTCGGCGCATATTGAACCACGATAGACGTGCAAGCTTACTACTATACGACTCGCATGCGATTCCTTCAACTGTTACCACCGTTGTCATACTGGCTGTGGAGCCCAGTAGTCTAGTCACAAAGATGTCGCTGCTTGGTTGAGTTTCATTAGGGTCCTGGCGCGCGCCTGCGTCGTAGAGGCGATGCGCTCGGCGGTCGAACGCTATTTCCCCTTTTGAAGATCAGCGTCGCCCCTAAAAGTCGATGCTCTGCGGATGCGGAATCTGTTCCCTGGAAGGCGCTGCCAGGAGCCAGTCCGGTCCAGGTGACTAAGGCGAATGTCTGTAATATCCGCCTGAGGACTCCTGCACAACCTTCAATATCTGGTTAATGCGGGCGGCGCTGTCGACAATCCAACTTGAGGTACTGAACTGATCGCACGAGCGTCGATAAGAAACCGAGCCACTTCCTGTGTGAAGGATGCATCGGAGTGTGGGTTAAGCATCCTTAAACCAAGAGTGGATGCTCCCCCGCTTCCTATTGAGTCCCTGAGTTCTGCTGATAGCTCTCCCATCCTACACTTGTACACCCTGTGAACTAGCCCGCCATGTTCCGCGGAAAGCACACACACTGACTCACTAAATCAGATCAATTTCACCAAAAACGTACACTTAACTGTTTTCTTTCCAAGATATGATGGATTTGGTAAGTATATGACACTTGTTAATTTCAACTTCTAATGCCTTTTTTTTTCTTGGCAAGCATTTGCCAGGTTGTTGAAATAAAGGCCAACAGCTTCGTTTATTGAAATGTGATTGAGGATCGAATAATTACCACGATTTGAGTGATTACAATTAACCTGTGCTAATAATGAGGTGGAATCATGCATTCACAGGTATTGTGATAACTCATATGTCACCATATGTCACGGCTCAGCTGACCCTTTAAGTGGTTTCACAATGCATTCTGACGCCCAAACAAACGAAGTAAACATTTTCTTGCACCACAATTACCGCTGTAACTATAATATGAATATATGAATAAACCCACAAATACCACTGTAACTTAATACTTCTAGCTCAAGCCATAATCTGTCGACCATATTGGCAGCTTCTTGTTTGAAATAACGCAGTTCCGCACTGGTTTTAACTGGTTTTAATGGTTTCTTGCACTTGAAAACGTGTAAACTGGACACCTCTGATATTAGGTTACATATGAAACCCGTAGTCATATTGGCTGCCTTATTTCGTACTTGTGGCCTTATTGACAGCCCTCTGGATTGAACCATGATGTGAACCACAATGGTCTCCCTGCAATTGATTTCATGATTGCTTGCCCCAAAAAAAACTATATTATACACGAAAAATACCACAATAGGACAAATAGCATGTTTTTTCACAGCTGAAACCAGGATTTGGCGGCCATATTGGCGGCCAGCTTGGATTGATCATGATGTTTTTTTTTTCCCTTCAATGGTCCTTTGCCAATTGGGTCTTAACTTTATACCTGACCCCCAAAACATATAACTATACAACCAAATTGTTATCCTAGGTGAAAAAAAGGAGTTATAGCTGATAATATGTAACAGTGGCCATCTTGGACGCCATCTTGACTTTCTCAAAACCTCAATGGTGGACAAAGTCCACCCGCCAGATTCTTAAAGAAGCCACCTCAGGCTATACAAGCCATCATAAAAAAACTATATACAAAATTTTTTATATTTTTTGAAAACTAAATTTTGACTTTACTCAACAGAAAAGGGAGTTTTAAAACATGATTTTGTAAAGCCCCATGAATACTGTGTAATTTAATATTAGTCGACCAAAATGAGACACATTTTTGCTCATAAATCCAACAATGTTGTTTGGCCCTAAGAGTTCACAGGGTACATGAGAAAAATAGTAGCTTTCTGTAGACACAAAAATATTGATCACTCGTTAAACTCTGTGGTTCTGGAGATGAGGCTAATTGCAATCGGGCCATGGCCCTTTAATGGACATCTTAGAACATACTTCTGTATGCCCACCAAATGTAGGGCAGTTGTAGGTGTGTATATAATGCCCTTGTATATAATATATAAGATATACAGGGTGAGTAAAAAAAAACTTGACCCTGATTGTGTCCGCCATTTTGAATTTTTAAATAATATATATATAACATATATGTGGTATATGCGGAAAGCTTATTTCATTACCTTTAATTTGCTGCAAAGATCATTCCACTCGGTTAAGTATAGACCGAGCTACAGTCTTTCGAATCAAGAATCTGCAGTGAATAAATAGCCTGATTTTCTTCTGGACACGGATTTCCTTCGCTAAACGCCATTCTTTCAATGTGAAATCCGTGGACAGAGCAGAAAACCGATTACTTGATTCAAACGACTGTAACTCGGTCTATACCTAACCGATGTGAATGATCTTTGCAGTAAATTAAATATAATGAACCCAGCTTTCAGATGATACCAAATATGTTAGATATATATTACTTAAAAATTCAAAATGGCAGACACAATCAGGGTCAAGTTTTTTTTTACTCACCCTGTACATTGAATAAATAATAAAGTGAATTGGATGACCATAAAGCCTGCTAACCCAAAAAGGATGTCATCTTGAAACCTCAGATTACTAGAGGTACATTATAAAGTATTTAACCCAACCAAACAGAAAATATAAAAAAGAGCAAATCCACTCACAAATACACAAATCCTGCTCTTGCAGACACAAGCTTGTATCTCTGCTTGGAAGTAATTCCAACAGTTTGGGAATAAGAAAATTTTGCTTGTTAAACTAATGGTGACGTCTAAATTTGGGATTTCTTGGCCGCCACCGCTTAGTACATTATAAAATTTAAATATTCTAACCTATGATAGAACCAAATTGAAAGGTATTTAAGTTAAATGTTAACAAACTGATAGAATTCCAAACTTCTTTTTCTTAAACTTTAACAGAGGGCATGGTGAGTGCTGGACATGACATCAGTGATGGTGGACTGATAACCTGCCTGCTAGAAATGGCATTTGCTGGCAATGCAGGCATTGAAGTGAATCTAGCAAATGATGCCAAAGGTAAGCTTTAGATCTGAACTAGGTATTTACCCTTCAGCTAAAGCATGGCTGATTCACAGATGTCTTGATGGCTTGACTTTCATATATTCAAGCAGCAGGTCATGCCTTGCAGCTTGCAGCCGTTTTTGTCTCGTCTGCAAAGCAAGCGGCACATCGGGATTGCTTTGGTAGTGTGTCTGTGTGTATATCTGTGTAGGGCCAAATCCAAAAATACCGTTTTTGCGAGGGACGGAATTTGAGTGACATTTTCAATTGTCCCAACTTTCCTGTTGGTAGATTGGACACTTTGAGTGGGTTCGAGGAATGAACTGCCAATGCACTTTAATTACAGGGGAAAATGGCATGGCCACAATGGAACATGTTGCTATAGCGATGCAATATGTTAGCGCGAGGGACGGAATCGACAATTCCGTCCCTCGCGTTTTAACATTGAGTTGCCATAGCAACTTGATTAGGTTAAGCCATATTTTTTCCTTTTATTATTGAAGTATATTGGTTGCTTAATCATGCTGTATACTTGAAGTTAAAAATTACACAGCAGGCGATGTAGGATAGATGAATGAAAATTCCGTCCCTCGCACCATAAAATGTGTTGCCATGGCAACTTGCTTGATCGTGGCCATCTATTTTATGTTTTTGTGCGGAGAACTTGGCTTGGTTATTTATGTAATATACTTCAGGTGTCTTCATTCCTGACTGGAAAGAAAGGACAATTGAAAAAATGAATTCCGTCCCTCGCAAGGTTGACAAATTTTGGATTTGGCCCTGTATCTGTCTGTCTCTGGTAAAAATTTTGACTCAAATGTTAACCTTAAACATAATTGCCCACTGTTGCTCACTGTTTCCACACATATGTGCACATTTCATGGCACTTGGATAAAGTTGTCATTGGGTTGTGACCCACATGTTGGTGACCTCATGTGACCATGGTGATCTCATGTGATGTGACCTTAGTGATCTCATGTGACCTTTGTCCTCATTCACAAAACTTCGACGGCAGACGACACATGCATTTGCGGAACAGTATTTTTAAATTGTCCAATTTGAATGGGAGAGATCTTATAGCAGCATAAACCACTAGAGCATTATTTTCGAGTGGTTTTTCTTTGTTTTCGTGTGAAATTATATTCACGAATGCACGCTTACCTCAAATTTAAATATTCATGCGTGCATTATGACCCGATTTGAATATGCATGCGTGCATTATGACACGATTTTAAAATATGCATGCGTGCACTATTAGGGTGTGCATTTTTAAATGTGCATTATTAAACCATAGCATTTAATAATGAATTAAATAATGCATGCCAGCACGCATGCATTGACTTCCCCCTCAAGTGAAAGTGCTTGAACAGTTCACTTGCCATGGTAAGGCAATGATACCAAGGCCAAAACGTTCATTACCACAACCTCCCAGGTTATGTGGCTTTACGAACGGGGAAAGAATCAGATTGACACTCACTACAGAGCCTATACCTTAAAATAGAAATCTTATTTCTGTGGTGTTAAAAAAGCAAGCAACTATAACGGCAGTAGGTCCTACAAGGTCTATTTTAAAATCTGTGGTATTAATATCCCCGATTTGACCTATACAAATAGATGCGATACATCAAGAACTTAATGAATAATTATGAGCATGTAAATCGACTGCTTATTCATCCAAATCCGATTGGTGAAGTAAGTATTGACTAATGTGTAATCGCTACATTCCATTGTAATCAAAGCAATTGTGTCAAAAGCTAACCTAATATTGAGCTGGTTTCAATCAATACTACATTGTATAACTTTTCACACCTCTCCCAATGCTTGCTGCTTTATTGTTAGTCAACCCGGTGTTGTGGAAAGTTCGTAGAACTACAATATTTCTAGTTTTAAATTTTTAAAAAGTCATCCAAAATATATCAGAAAGAGTTATTAATATTGTATTTATGTTTTGATGGTGTATAAAATAATGCTCATGTGGTTTATGACAGATAAGGCATGAGTGGAGTGCATTCGGGGATATAATTGCATGCTTGGACGCATTAATAAAGTAATATATGGATAAGCGGGGCCACTGTTAGCACTCGCACTAAAGCGCTTGTGCCTTTAATGCATATGTTAATTTATTAAAGCTTCCAAGCATGCAATTATATCCCCGAATGCACTCCACTCATGCCTTATCCTATACATAATTCACATGTCCATGCTCTGTGTCTTTTAACATTGGTGCATAAGGTTGTCTATTTTTCAGTGCAGAAATAGATCAGCTCCGTAATTTGGAATGCTGGTATTGAAATTTCACATATTTTATTGACATCTGCAGTGTTAGTAAAAACTCAAAATATAAATTTCCCACCATGTGGCGGGTTTTCCCAGATCGCATCACATATGTGCTTTATATTGGCAGCTTCTCCAATTGACATACTGTTTGCTGAGGAACTTGGTCTGGTGCTTGAAGTGTCTGCTTCCAATGCAGAGAAAGTCTGTTCAAAATATAGTGAACGAAGAGTACCTTGCTCAGTTATAGGACAGGCATCAGGTCTAGGAGCAGATGCAATGGTAGGGCTCGCATTTTAATTTTTTTTTTTTTTAAATATGAAAACGCATGCACAGGGTGGTTCACAGGATTTATTTTGAGGGGATGCTGGACTTTGTAAAAAGTGGACCCCACCTTCTAAAAAGGTCCTTTTTATTTACTTTTTGAATACCTCATCATCAAAAAGTGGAAATTTTGGGTCAAATTTAGGAACTTTTTATTGAAAAATATCAGAAATTTGGGGGTGGGTGCAACTGTGCCCCCACTCAACCCATGTGTATGAGGCTGTGCGTGCACTAATCATGGCTCAAATAGTGGATAAGCTCATAAATTCTTGAATTCACCCAACAAACCATGGCACCATGAATGAATCTATAGAAATTACCAGAAAATGAATTTTATTCCATTTAAAAGAAATTAAGGAAGTTTCAATACTGGCATCAATAAATGTAGCAAAATCTTGTGATTTTTGAGAGGTCAGTACTTCACCAAAATGACAACTTAGTGGTAGAAATCCAAAATCACATTGAAATTTACTGCTTGTGTATTTCATATGCTATCACCCCAAACCTAATATCCGATCAAGTGAGGCGTCATATCAAAGATGATAAAATGTTCTTTCTCTTGATACCCAATTGTGTGTCATATTTCTTTACAAATACATTATTACCATATTTAAAGTACAGCACATGTAAGTTAAAGGTGCGTGTTCCGATCTTCTTTGGGACCCACCCTGATTTACCCGGAAGTAGTATCGATTTTGATATCAGATGAAAGACCGTATTTTTCTCATTGTTGTCCTGAAATTTGAGCCCTCAAATCCATTTCATTCCCGAGATATAAACAATAAACCGCCGTTTTAGTGGTTAACCATCAATATTAGCACAGTATTGAATATGGCTTTGCATCATGCATTATTGCGTCTACCATCAAATCCGCAAGGTTGTTTCCCACGGTACTTAATGGGGAGTATGTGCAAGTGCCAGACTATCATATCAAGTAGAGAACACAACACACATAAATCGGAACAAGCACCTTTAAGATTATAGGCATTGTTTTTGACCATTTTATAAACTTCTAGCAGAAAAATTTACCATTAGTTTTAAATAAATTATAATATTATTTTCATCTCATCTAGATTAAGGTCTCAGTTGGTGGAGAGCAGGTACTGAATGAAGCAATGACCACGATGCGTGAAATCTGGGAAGAGACCAGTTTCAGGTTAGAGCGCCACCAAGCTAATCCAGATTGTGTTGCCAAAGAAGAATCTGGCTTGGCCAATCGTGTTGCTCCTCCATACAATTTGACCTTTGACCCAAATGTACATGAAGCACTTGCTGATCAAAGTCTTACACAAGGTATGTTATAGTTTATTACAATCATATACGATATCATAGAATTATAATTACACATTACTACAACTGTGGAGGTATATTTGAAATACATATTTTTCAATCAAAATGACAAAAGGATCACTGCTGTTCTTGTTATTTTGTTGTACAAAAGTTTATTAATTGCTAGTGTGCATGGGAACTAGATAAAGGTAAAGTAGAGTTCATACCAGAGCTAGGCACACAGACTGCCCCTTTATTTCCCTATGGGTATTTGTGCCAGAATCCTCAGTGTATGCTGTGGAGGGTTCACCACACTTTACCTCAAATGCCACATGGAGAGAGGCAAACAAAGTAGAGAACCGGCAATATGGGACTACATGTTTTTGCTTTGATCAGGCTTGAACCCAGAAACTTAATGAGTCCAGAGCTTAAGGTTAACTTAACTCCACCACATCACCCCCTATAATTACACAATTTCCATTTTTCCATTTTAAAGTTTGGCAAGGGACTTGTGTGTGGAAGATGCAAAGAAGAAGGGAGTTTTTTTTGGGGGGGGGAGGGAGTGGGGAAGGAGGTGGAAAAGTTGGTGTGATGAGGTGGAACAGTGAAGGAGTGCACATACCTAGGTGACAGAATTAGTGCGGGTGGTGGAGGGGAGGCGGCTGTGACAGCCAGAGGTAAGGGATGGGGGTGAAAGTTAGAGAATGTGGAGGAGTTGTTACGTGGGAGAAGATTTCCTTGAAGCTGAAAGGGATGGTGTATTATAGGGTGGTTGTGTGAGATCAGTGATGTTGTATTGGAGTGAGACATGGTGCCTGAGTTAAAATGAGATGGGGATTTGAGAAGGACAGCAGAGAGGGCAATGGTGAGAGCAAGGGGTGTGGTTGTGAATGATGGATAGGAAGAGACTGAGGATTTGATGCGATGTTGGGTTTGGAAGAGGCGGGCTGACCGACTGGCGAAGGGAATGGTGTAAGATGGTAGGGCACGTGCTGAGGAAGGATTGGAGGAGCATGTTTTAAAAAGGGCTTGAGTTTTGAGGGGGGGGTTGAGGAAGAGGGCCCGACCAAAGAGGACATGGCGGAAGCAAGTGGAGGAGGAGAGCGGGTGGGTGAGGATGGGGGATGCGCATCGGGCGAAAAGTGAAGAGGGAGTAAGGGCGATTATTACGAATGTGAGGTGAATCCGGCCACCCCCGGTTGCTTGGGGACACAACAGGATTTAAAAAACTTTGGTTTTTTTTACTACTAATACTACTAATTTGAGAAATTACTGGGTTTAGTAGAAGAGATTAAAAGTATAATGTACTGTAGTAATATTGTGTCCTTTTATACATTCATGTTTGGACATCAATTCGCAAGATTTTCAACATGAAAACAATTACACAGAACTATATATCAGCACCGTAAGGGAGAATTGTTGGTACCCATTCTGATTGTTTGCACAAACATCTTTGTTTTTCTTAATAAGGTCACCCTACTCCCAAAGTAGCTGTAATTCGTGAGGAGGGCAGTAATGGAGATCGTGAGATGGTGGCATCGCTTCTTGAGGGTGGATTTGAGGTATGGGATGTCAACATGCAGGACCTTGCCAGCGGGAAGATCACATTGGAGGAGTTCAGAGGAGTAGTGTTTGTTGGAGGCTTCAGTTATGCAGATGTGTGTGATTCAGCCAAAGGTAAGATGGATGGTTGATTGAATGTGTGATTGATGGATTGCTTGATAAAGAGATAACCCTGTGGGTATTTTTCCTCATGGATGGTACGTTATAGCTCACACAAATTTAGCATAAAAAGCAACAAATTCTCTTAAATCATTACACTGAGCTGATTTCCTTTACACCAATGTTGACTGAAATATATGCATTTCCCTTCTGAGAAGTGGAAAGCCCCAAATTACCATAATAACACCCCTAAAAGAGAAAATGGTCTCGACCAGTGACCCCAGGTCACACCCTGTCGACCATAGCTCTTCCTCAATTCCGTTTTGGCCGCCATTCAAAACGGACGCGTGTTATCGCAGCTCTGTCAATAGCAGCCAAAATTATACTGAGATATTTGATACTGGACTAGTTGTCGTCTCATACGGAATACTCCTACTACTTTACCACAACTATCTGGATATATTACTGATTTTATATACTGGATTTATAGCGCTCTGTCGGACGGAATATCGGAGACTTTTACGCCCGTCGGGGAGCTTTTGTTATGTATCCTTTTTTTGCCGCCGATGCGGTCATGTGATCTGTGTAGCGGGAAAATAAGGTAAACAAAGGCATCCATTGACGCAGATGTGTTGCGGCTTTGGATGCCTTTGACTATGTGTGAGTTTGTTATGTTTGTTTGTTTGTTAGCGGGCACTGCTTGCTATCAATGAATTTGGACTGGTGTGTGTATTATTTTATTATATGCTTGTGGTATATTTAATAAAATATGTCGAAACTGTGTTTGAAAAATTTCTTTAACCGTTGGTGACTCAGTTACCGAGTTGGTTTTTATCAGTCCCGACGTTGCATCCCGGGGGACCTCCACGGCACGCTTGTTATTTTTCTGTACGTTTTTTTGTCGCGCACGCTATTCCATCTAGCAACTCACGCTCACCCCGTCAAATATGTCGCACAATTGCGTTCGCTGCCCCGCATCCATTCATGAGTGGGACCCCCATCCTCTTTGTGTCAACCACAGGCAATGTTCCCGCACCGACCGGTTCGCCTCTTTTTGTATTGGACTGTCCGATGTTCAATGGGCCACCATTGAACATGGGTACGCCTCTCGTGTTGCGTACATGGAGAAGGGGGGCGGTAGTCGGGCTCCGGTCCGGGGTTCTTCCAAGGCAGCCGCTGCTGCTTTGGGCGCTCCCGAAGGCGGGGTAGCTTCGGCTACTTCGCGGCACGCTGACGGGGCGGCTTCGGGCCTCCTCTTCAGCATGCCACCGGCTGCTGGCTCGCCTGGTTCAGCCCTAGGGGCTGCTCTGGTGCAGGCTGGCGCAGTCTGCTCTGCCAATTCCCCTGG